>OX456526.1:46835659-46940659 GCA_949748255.1 Eustalomyia histrio | reverse complement strand
TATCCTGTCCTGTGTTTGTCAAAATATTACCCTTAGTCCTAGTTCAACTTAAACTTTTATATCTCTTGCCCCCTAATTGTTGTGTGCTGTCATCGCCAGTGACAACATAATCATCAGCACGGTCATGAGTTATTGTAATAGTTGAGTTTACTTTGACAGTTTACTAATTTTGTCATCGATTGTTTAAATATTTACGCAATGTAACAAGTGGTTTGATATAAATTATCTGCTAACATGCGGATTAAATAAATAAATACATGTACAAGGCTTTAAGTAAACATGGTAAAGCATATAATGGGGAAACTTGAAGTTGTTAAAGTGCAGAACTATAATTTATGGGGGTGATTTTACGATAATTGTTTTTAAAGTCTAAGTAATGAAATGAATTTAGTAGTAATTTTTATCAATTTAATAAAGCAATTTGTAGAAAAAATTTAAAAATTCAATAAAATTTTCATGGATCAATAATAAAAAAAATATATATGTTTATATGAACAAAATTTTGATAAACTTTAGTCAATCTGAGATTTTTCAGGATATATTTACTCATTCGTCTCATTCGATTCAAATATATTTTGCATATTAAAAACACTAAAATTTTTCCAAAATTTTAAAGATTTTTTTGTTTTTTGATGAGTTGTCACTTTTAACTTTTCATTTAATCATTATAAATAAAATGTAATGTATTCTTTAAAAACTCCTAAATACGATTATTTCTTCAAATTTTCTTTAGTTTTTTTCTTTTGCATAAAATATTAAATCTTAGCATTCATTTCCCACTTTACCTCATAAGACCCTATATATTTTTTTTTGATCTCATACTACCTCATACTGCCCTAAACAATTTTATTTACTTCAGCTATTCTAATTTTTTTTTATCATAGAACTAGCCCCCAAAAACTCCACAAGCCGCACAAGTCAATCCAAATGCTCCACTTTCTCAATCTGAACCCCAGATACAAAATTTAAGCAGACTTGAAGCATCCATTGAATCCCTGGTTCAAACTGTTACTAACTTTACAAACTCAATGAGTAATATGATCCAAAAGATGATGAGAAATCAGTCTATTTTGATGCAAGCTTTGTTAACTAAACCATGAACAGTTTTAAAATATGTTACTGGAATGCTAACGGCATATGCCAACATAAAGAAGAGCTCGAGAATTTTCTCAGAAATCAGCAAATTGACGTAATGCTTTTTTCTGAGACCCATTTAACCCTGAGAAGTTCATTTTCAATTTACGGATACACAATGTATGATACTAAGGACCCAAGAGGCAGGTCATGTGGAGGATCAGCTATTCTCATCAAATCTAGATTAAAACATTTTCTTATGTGTGATCTTTGCGAAAATTATCTTCAGGCCACTACTATATGTTTTGAAGAATTCGATAAGGACTTAGTGATTTCGTCAATTTATTCTCCCCCCAGATTCTCCATAACGGAGGATCAGTACACAGGCTATTTCGAATCATTAGGACCGCGTTTTCTGGTAGCTGGAGACTATAATGCCAAGCATACATTCTGGGGGTCACGGCTTGTTGCCCCTAAGGGCCGTGTTTTGTTTAATACAATTTCTAAGCTGGGTATGGATGTGATCTCTAGTGGAGAACCCACGTACTGGCCAACAGATCGTCGGAAAATACCCGATCTGATAGACTTTGGAATAACAATGTATATTGCAAGAGAATTGGTCCATGTAGAACCATTATTGGATCTCTCATCTGATAACACAACTACAGTTGTTACTATTTTAAACCCCCGAGGAATTGTACCCCCTCTGGTGACTTAGCACTGACAGGCAAAACAACAGATTGGTTGAAGTATAAAAAATTCATCAGTACACATTGCTCGGAAAACATACCGCTAAGAACACCGGAAGATATCGACCTCTCGATTAAAAATTTTGAACTAAATCTCAAACTTGCTGCTTAACTTGCTACCAAACCCCCCCGATACAACAGACAAAATATTCTTTTGTCTGCCGATGTCGAACGACTCTTAAATGAAAAAATAAAAGCTCGAAGAGAGTGGCAACAGCACAGATCTCCTCAACTTAAGGAACGGTTGAAAGAATGCACTAAAAAATTAAGAAAGCTACTTGAAGCATAAGAGAACTTCTTCATTAAACAGATATGTTGAAAATTTAGATCCAACATCAAGAACTGATTACTCATTATGGCGTGCAACGAAAAATTTAAAAAGACCTGTCTAATGTAAGCCTCCTTTGAGAAAATCAGACGGAGGTTAGGCTAGAAATGATAACGAAAAAGGAGATCTGTTTTTAGAACATTTAAGAAAAGTATTCACGCCAAATATAACAAGTTCTGTAACAGAGTTGCCACCGATTTTACCCCAGCACCGAGCAGCTACCCGATTGATGTTTGAGATGAGAGAGGTCGAAAAGGCTATTTTTGAACTAAACCCCAAAAACCCCGTATAGCATTAAAGATAATTCTCTTTTTTTTTAATGCTATTATACGCCTTGAATACTATCCCCCAGAATGGAAAGTTTCACTCGTTAAAATGATACCTAAGCCTGGTAAAGATCACACGAAAGTTGAATCGTATTGGCCTATTAGCCTATTATCCAATTTGTCAAAGCTGTTCGAGAAAATCCTAATCGAAAAGATAACTGTTTATGTGGAACAAAACAACTGTTTTCCAGCATACCAATTTGCTTTCAGGAGAAAACACAGCACCATTGAGCAAGCCCACAGACTAGTTACTGTTGTCAGAAAAACGTTCGAGGAGAAAAAATACTGCTCTGCCCTTTTTATCGATGTTTCACAGGCTTTCGATAAGGTTTGGCATGAAGGTCTTCTGTTTAAAATAAAACTTTTGTTACCAAGAAATACTCACAAGTTACTCGAAAGCTATATAACAAATCGAAAATTCACTCTTGCTGAATAAAGTTTTGTCAGCTCTCCTCAAGATATACAAGCCGGAGTTCCACAAGGTAGCATTTTGGGTCCTCTGTTATATATCATTTATACTTCAGAAATGCCATTAGATTTTAATACCCACACATCGACTTTCGCTGACGATACTGCAATCTTAAGCGTCCACGATGACTCAAAAATAGCGTCTAGAATGTTACAGACTCATATTTCACAATTGGAAGCTTGGTTGGATAACTTTCACACTGGGAAAAGAGACGCGTCCACCAATTAAAATTAATAATCTGAATATACCCCAACACACATGTGTAAAATATCTCGGTATTCACCTTGACCGTCGACTCACGTGGAAAAATAACTCAGATGAGGCTAAAAACTGCTCAACTCGCTTGGCTTACTGGCAAAAACTCTAAACTAGGCCTGGACTGCAAATTACTCATTTACAATTCGATCATGAAACCCATATGGTGCTACGGAATTCAGCTCTGCGTCCAATATAAGGAAAATTCAGAGAATGCAAAATAAATTCTTGAGGACGATCACGAACGCACCCTGGTATATTAGGAATTACAACATACATAAAGATCTGAATGTACCCCTGATCAAAAATGAAATTATTATAAACTGTCAACGCTATTTAACAAAACTGGAAACACACCCCAACATACTAGCCCATAACTTAACTAATAATCACGGCCACCAGCGTCTTAGAAGGAGGGACACTGCGGATCTGGTCCGCTAATAATAAGGAGAAATAATGGTCTCAGTTAAACCACATAACATCAGTCTGGCACTGGCTGGACTTAATAATTAATATTTAGTTTTAAGATTTGGATAATTATTGTTAGTTCACAGTTTTTAAAAGTGAAGATCCAATAAATAATATAAAATATGAAAAAAAAAATCATTGAAGTATAATTTTCAACGCCATATTGATTCCCACACTTTTGCAGATTGCAAAGTTTTTTGCAAAAGCCTTACCTGAAAACCACTCTTGCATTGCTGATAATTTTAGTAAAATTTATTTACTTTGTTTTTGTCTGTCGAAATTTTAGTGAAAAATTAAGACATTTTGAATTTTGGAGAATTTTACTACTGTGTGAGTATTATTTTTAAAATAAAAAATAAACAACAAAAAAAAAATAACCATTTCAAATAAAGGAGTAATCATTAATTTTTGAGGAATTGGTATCTAAAATTGTAACATAAATTTTTGTCTGATTAATCATTTGTTTTTACAGATGTAATAACAAAAGACTTAATAACAAAAACCAACAGATTTTAATTAAAAGTAAGTAGACCGGTTTTTAAATAAAATATTATTTCTTTTAAATTGTATTTACTGTTAGTTTAACTATTTTTAAATGTATAAATTTAAAAATAAAACTAAGGCGTATGAGTATTATATACTGGTAGAATATTATTACTCATACGTAGCATGTACATTATTGTATACATTTTATATGCGCTTATATTTAACAGTAAATAAGGGACCATATTACGACATTTTGAGTTTTTGAGAATTTTACTACAGCAGCCCCTACATTTTGCTCGTCTGTAGGTTTTAATGATAGTTTAATTTTTATATTTTAAATCACTTTGGTGAATTTAGGTTTTTCGACACTTTAATTTCTTTAAATTTTATATCTTTGACAAAGTTTGAAGACCAAATTCACTACCTTAAACAAGAATAAAATTCTCATTAACCCTTTGAGACGCAGACTGTACAATTCTAAGCTTTTATCTTTCTTTAGAAAAATGCAAATATATTTAAAACTAGTTGTTTAATTTGCATACATTTAACAAAACTTTCTTTCACAGCTGTAAATTACTTTATCGAGAGTTAATTAATTTTCGAGATATTTTAGTGGCTAGGTCTTAAAGGGTTAAAATAACTGTGGATAGTACTTATTAAATTGTGCCTAAGAAAGCCGATTTAAATATTTCAAATTCATAAAAAATAAATTACAAATAAACACTGATTTTCTATTGCAGTTTATATTTTCATAAAAAATGATTTGTTAAAAAATTGATTTTTAATTTATTATAGTTATTTGTGTTATGGTTAAAATAAATGAAAGATATTTTATTTGTACATACTTTCGAGTTAATTTTTATAACATATATAAAACGAAATATCATTTAATTTTACGGATTCTGTTTTCAATTTTTGACCGATAAAAGCAATAAAATAAAGAAAAATCATTTGTAGTTAATTAGATGTAAATTGAAATAAAGAAAGAAAGAAAGAAATAAATAAATAAAGAAAATATCATTTGTTTTTTCGAATTTGTGATGAGTTTGTTTTCAGTTTAAATAAATTAATATTGAATTATTATTTATTATTAATATAGAATTATTATTTAAAATAAATAAAAAGTTATTTTGATTTAGTCGAAAAGTTAATAAACTGATTTTAAGTGATTTTAAATTTATTTAAGTTATATTTTCAGTTAAATCAAACCTCAAGTTATTTTGAGTGTTGTAATTCACCAACAGTTCCGCGAAAATTTGCCTGTATTTGTCACATTTTGCTTGGTCATGGCGAAGCTCTTAAAAGATGGCCATATTACATCACTCACAATATTATTTCGTTCAAAATAATCTAAAGTACATATTAAATTAATCGAAAATACAATCAAAAAGAGGATTACTGATTTTTTATTATATTCAGCCCATTTTTTTGTTTATTATAAATCATTGTTTAATAATTGACAAAAGTAGTAAAAGCAATAGAAAGTCGTTTAAAATAATCTTCAATTTTTAACTGACAAAACGAAGAAAACCACGATTTTCGTGGTTTGTTTTTCACACACAGATTTATTTATTTTTATTTGTGTGTATGTATATTAAAATAATTTCTTAAAATTTTTATTGAAATAATTTTGTATATAAACAAAATATTTTGGCAAAAAAAAACAAAAATGATTTATATGAATTTATTTTTTTAGAAAGAGAAAACATAAATTTTTACATTTAACAGACAATATCAGCTCCTACTGAATGTCTGTAAATTGTTATAGTTTAGTTTTTAAATGACTGATTCAAATTGTTCAAAAATATATTTCTATGGTTTTCAATTGATTCTTCATTTAAAAACAAACTCTACGTTTTACTCTTTAAATAAACTACACTCGGTAACGGAAAATATATTGTGAGTGATAATCTGAGGGTTGCATAAAGTTGTCGTTATTTATAGGTCCTCCAAAAATCCCTTGTTTTGGTTTAATGTAAGAAATATTGGGAAACAGATGAGTTCAGTATTGGAAGGTGGCCTCCTCATAGTCGAGCGATTTAAAGAAATTTTTTAGGAGACCGAGATAAATATAATGTGGAGGAATTAAAACCTATTGGATGAAAATTATTATTTTACTTTAAAATAACCAGTTGCTCGACTATCCTACACATAAAGGAAGGAACAGTAATTCAAGAATCTATATTGTATCCTAATCAACATAACAATAACCAGAAATACCCTGATAATATTAAGTGGTTTACTTTTTTTTTATTTTAATTAAAAATCATCAGTTCAGTTAAAAATTAAGAAACATACACCCAAAGAAAAATTGGTTGCAATACGATCAAACCCACTAACATTTATTTGTGAGGTTTTAATTTTATTTGGAATAACCTAAAATCCATTAGTAAAGCAAAAATGTTGTATTAGAGATTAAAAAAAGAAAATAAAAATCACTCCTATTATTCAATAATTAGCATTTTCAATTATCTTTAAAAATAAAATTCCTTTAGTATTTGTGTGCGGTGGAAGCAATCATTTATTTAGTAAATATATATGAAATTTGGGTACATTCTATTTAATTTATTAAAAAATTTTCGATATTCGAAAGTGGTAACTACAAATACGGTTATCCTGATTAAATATATCGTTAAATTAGGGTTTCAGTGAAACACACCGAATTGTGGATTGTATTGAGTACAGAAGCCGCTAACGATTGGTGTTTGTAAACGAATTTTCTGTTATATTTATTTTCGTAAAAAATTATTCAAATTCAAAATTAGTAATTAAAATTTAGAAGTGTTTGTAGGCGAGTTAAAATCCCAGAAAAGGCCAATATTTAAAAAATTATTTTTTTAATTAAAATAATATATTCAAAAGTTTGAATGGCAAATATATCAAACAAAATTAAAATTAGTTGTGGTGCAGAAAGCAAGAGTGTGAACTATGAATATAATTGCCCCAGGTTCGATACCGGAAAAATCTAAAAATAAAATTAAAAAAAAAAAAAAAATTTGTTGAACGTAATAATATTTAAGTGGAATATAAATATTAAATTTTACAACTGAATATTGGCTTTTACAACTCAAAATATAATTTAATATGAAAATAAATTGTTGTAACCGCCAAAATTCGATTGGCAACAAATGCGGTGTCCACAACTGATGCTGTTTTCTGGATGAACATTTATTTTTTAAGGAAATATTTATTTTAACTTTTTTAAACATTTACTGTTACCGAATTTTGACAGTTTCATTTTTCTTTTTCATTTGTTTGAAATTTAATAAAAATTTACCAACAAAGTGACAATTTGTGGTTGATTTGTTTTCATTGCAGTTATTACAAATTTAAAATTTCAATTTAATTTTTTTTGTGAACTACATAAACACATACGACCATTTTTTTTTTTTTTTAAAAACAATAATACAAAAAAAAAAAAACAATGCAATTTCAAATAAAGGAATAATCATAAATTTTTCAGGAATTGGTAGCTAAAATTGTGACATACATTTTTGATTGATTAATCATTTGTTTTTACAGATGTATCAGTTGTTTAAACACTATTTAAGATTTAATAACAAAAACCACCTGATTTTAATTAAAAGTAAGTAGACCGGTTTTTGAATAAAATATTATTTCTTTTAAATTGTATTTACTGTTATTTCAACCATTTTAGATGTATAAATTAAAAAATACCACTAAGGCGTATGAGTATTATATACTGGTAGAATATTATTACTCATACGTAGCGTGTACATTATTGTATACATTTTATATGGGCTTATTTTTAACAGTAATTTTTCAATCGAATTTCATTTTTTTATGAAAATAAAACATTTAAACATAATTTCATCGATCGGGAATGTTCTTTTTCGGAACTTGATAGAAAATTATTGGTTAATTCATTGTTAGTATTTTTGTAGTTACTTATTAAAGTAAACAGTTTTCCATCGATTTCACTCGATCACGAATGGCATAATACAGCTCCAGATGCATTTTGCATAACAGCCAATGATGATACACTGAGAATATATTTTCGTTCTTCTATAATTTTACATTTTATTCTTAAATCAGATACTATTTACATATATGAGAAATGTTGTTGTTAGATATACATATTAATTGACTACGTATTATTTTATATCACAACATTTTATAACTTTAAAAATTTTAACAAAATTTTATAACATTTATCTTCACTCTTTGAGAAAGAATAATTTTTGAAAATTTATTAGTATTTGAGTATTCTACTCCAACATTCGCGCTCGTATTTATTGCTATAAATTTTTCGTATATGAAAGTAGGAAATTAACTCATTTCCATATAAATTTCTTATGAATTTCCTTATAATGCGTCGATGCTGATGATTAACGATGCGGCCATAAATAATAAAATGAAAAGGCATTCAATGGAATGCAAAAGACAAAAAACATTTTACACAAATATAAAGAATGAAAAAAAAATTCTGAAAAATTAGGGAATAAAAAAAAACCAAAAGATGCCATCAAAAATATATTAATAATATTTTGATGGTTAGGAAAGCAGGAAAAACTGAATAAAATTAACAAGCAGTTGAAAAACAAACAAGTGTCTATGCCTTGAATAAATTTACAATTATTTCTTGTTGATGGCATAATGCTCGTGGTATAAGTTGGTGGTTAGGCGTAAAATATGTAAGATCTAGACACACACACACGCACAAACAAAAAATATCATAAATTATGCTTAAGAAAGGTGTCTAAAGACTAAGAAAAATATAATAAAATAACCACAAGTAAAGCAGCAGCATAAAAATTTGCACAAAAAATATCATAGACAATGGAAGTAGTCCCAACAGAAACACACAGTTATTTTATATTTCGAAAAATTATACATTTTTAAAACGGTTTCGGTTTCCGTTTTCGTGAAAAAAAAAAACGGTAAACTAGTTTTTTGTTTTTCTTCATGCATGGAAAAAAATTTTGAATCGCAGTAAAAAAAAAAATTAAATAACGATATTACTTAAAACAAAAATTTTGGAAGATATCAAATATTTTTTAAAAAATACCAGTTTCGAGGATTCATATAAATTGAAAACATTTTTATTACATCTACGGTATAAATTTTAAATAATTTGTTCATATTGAACCCCCAAAACACGTTCTCTGTACCCCGTTTCAGTATTTCACAAGTCGAATAAGCTTCCGCTATTTTTCTTGTCAGATCCACCAGATTTAAATTTGCTTTAAGCGAAA
This sequence comes from Eustalomyia histrio, assembly GCA_949748255.1. Classification (NCBI taxonomy): domain Eukaryota; kingdom Metazoa; phylum Arthropoda; class Insecta; order Diptera; family Anthomyiidae; genus Eustalomyia; species Eustalomyia histrio. The sequence goes on along the minus strand of OX456526.1, from coordinate 46,931,288 downwards.
AAATTGTTCGTTTCTTTATCCGACGGAATTGAATTTTTAGAAACCAGTTGTATGTTCAAAAATATTATAAAATTCACAAACTTATATTATAGAAAAATAACCTCTCGATGACAACATATACTGAGTATATAAAGCATAACATTAGTATAACTAATTTGACAGTAAATTCCATAGAGCCAACTACAATTAGCATAAGTGTCTTAAGATTTGTTTTAGTATGAAACAAAATTTTAAAAATAAAAAATTTTAATCTTGTAAAAATTTTGAATATTCAAACACTATTATTTAGAAGAAAACTCTATCCAATTGTATCTACTGCCAAACCAAAGAATAAATTTTGTAATATGGCGGCATTTTGATACTTTACTTTTTTAGAACATAAAATGTTGACTTTTATAATAAGATTTAAAAGTCGTAAAAGAAGTTTTATTTTTCTTGTGACTTCAATATCAATTTTTTCTTTAACTAATCCCATATATTTTCCCATTTGGCAGCGCTAGTTACAATATGTTAAAATATGTGCAAAAATTAATTGCAAATATTAATTGACAACAAACAAACGGTTTTCGGTTTATTCTATTTTAGAAAAAAAAAAAACTGAAAAATTTAAATAAACGTTTAACCGGTTTTCGGTTTCGATTTTAAATACTCCAGTGCAAACATGTTGTCTATAGTCCGTTTAGTTTTCGAGTTATGGGAAAACAGATTCATCGTGACAACTGAATTTCTTGCCAACTGAATATTTTGGTTGCAGCAACCGAACTATTTATTTGTCCCAACTAAATATTTTCCTGATACTATTGAAATATTAGGTTTTAGCCGAAATTCTGCGACAAACAAATATATCGGTGGCTCCAACTAAACAATACGGTTAGCAAAAATAGGTTGTTACAATTAATCTCTTTTCTCTGTGTATCTCAAAAATATAATTAGATAAATGAAACGAACAACGGTTATGAAACAAGAATTTTATAGAAAAATATATATACAAAAATCTCGTAGATAAAATTTTAATCGTCTATATCTAGAAAACTAAATGATACTAATAAAAAAAAAATATTTGCACCAGACTTCAAACCTACTCCTAATATCGGTTCCAAATGATATTAAAGCCGCTTTTGTTTCCAAAACTAAGAATTCTAAATGGCAAAAGGCATTTATTTGAAATATGCCTGTATCTTGAAAATTAATTACGATAAATAAAAAGACACAGAAATTTGGCAATAGGATATCACAATACGCCATCTTTGGAAAAATATAAAAATTGCTAAGATCAAATTTTAAAGTTACAAAATTTTTCGCAATTGTAGTCGAAACCCGGTATAACGAATACTCGGTACAACGAAAACGCGATATAACGTACGACCCAATAACTTGCATTAACTATCTTATATAACGAATATTTCCAAAGATTTATACTCTATATAGCAAAGAGTTATTAAAAAATATTTATATTGAATTCCAAATAATTTTATTTAATTTATTGAAAATAATAGAATGGATACAACTTTGAAACTTCAACGGTGATGTGCTACTTTAAATAATACTTTTGTTTATAATTTCTTTGGCTGACGATATTTTTCCATAAATTCATATTTATAGGGCTGTGGAGCTCGTGAATTCGAGCTGTTTTTTGGACCACCTTAGTGTACCATTATTGCAGTCCTTTTGTAAATTTTTAATAATCTTAAAAACTGTGAAAATGCTAAAGATAAAGTAATTAATACTCATAGAAAAATATTTTGCAATATAACGAATACTTTGGTATAGTAATGGGCCTGACAATATATCATTCGTTGTACTGGGCTTCGACTGTAAATTGTCTTTCTTTTATCTTTTATCTTTTAATTTTTAATATTTATTTTTCGAATTTAAGTGTTTTTTTTTAATTCCAGCGATTTTATTTTTAATTATAGATGTTTGTTTCATTCAGCGATTATTTTTTTCTCTATTTTGGAATATTATTTAAATTGCATATATTTAGTTAGAATATTGTTCTACCTTAAGTCCAAAAATCTAATATAATGATCATTTACATGAAAGACAATACAATTGTTTCACAGGCATCACCTTACTCATCAGTTGTCTGCATAAAGAAAATTATGGTTGGTTAATTTTAACTTATCATTATATTCAAATAATCATATTAACAATATGAGAATTTTTTACATAAAATCTAATATGACAAAATCATAGTAGATTTTTGGACTTAAGGTAGAACAATATTCTAACTAAATATATGGAAATATAGAAAGTCCAAAAATAAATATTTTGGTATTTTGAAATATAAAAATTACAATCATTATTGAAATTTTTGGAATTTTGTCGAAATTATAAATTATCTGTATTTTTTTTAAATTTTTCTCGATATTTTAAACATGAAATGATTTTTAGTTTCAGTGATTTTTTTAATAATTTCTATGTGATTTTTTACTCTTCAAAGGATTTTTTTTTTTTGTAATTTTTGTGAGTTATTTTTTATATTTTTTTTATATTTTTTATTAACTTTTCAAGTTTTAACGAATTTTTATAAAATGTATTTGAAGGGATTTTCATGAATTTAAAAATGCCTTTTTATAGCATTTTATACGCTTATTTACCAAAAAAATTTTTTTTTTACAAATTTAGTAAATTTACAAATTAATTTTAAATTTTTTGTCGTATTTGCAGACTTCGAATGTAAATTTATATATTATGTGCTTGCAAGTTTCGACGGCGGGAGAGCGCTTATCGGATGGCAAGAGATAGGTGGGCCTCTGTCCGTGGCTGTATGTATTCGTTCTAGACAGATGTGGCCCCGTCTGTATAGGAAGCGCACGCACAATTTGCTGTCACTGTCAAGGCCCGATATATCCCTACTTGTGTCCGTCATGATGGGACACTATCTGATTGGAAGGCACGCAGTTAGGTTGAGGGTTGCAGCTAGTGACTTTTGCAGCAGCTGTGGTGACGAAGAGGAGGAGGAGTCTGTGGAACACCTTCTCTGCACTTGTCCTGCCCTGGCTCGCAGGAGGGGACTGCATTTGGGCTCATGTTTCTTTGAGGACCTGGGTGATTTGGCTGACATCGATATCCGCCGACTTAGGGGCTTTTTGTGGCAATCGGGATGGTTCGACGGGTATCACAAGGACCCTTATAGTCTAAGTGAGTCCGATTGGCAGGCTACCACTTCTACCTAACCTATCCTATTATGAGCTCACCAACTTACACACAATGTGTGTATTTTTTTTCGTTTAAGCACACAGAGTAAATTTACCCAATTTGTAGTAGGAGTACAGCTCCTTATGTGTTGAACAAATTTTAACATAAATTAAATAGAGTTTTATCTAAAATTAAATTTCGTATATTTTAGATATATTTCCATACAAATATATCTGCAATTTTGCTACTTCCCTTAAAAATTTTCTGCGTCGGATTTCATAGCTCCCGCTTTTTCAGCTGGATAATTAAAATCAAAGCATTTTCAGATTTCTAAACAAAGCGGTCTCTGCAAGTCGTAAAGTTTGGTGCCTTTTCCGTGTAGTAGAAAATTTAAAAATTCATTTACATCAAAAAATCATTTTCTGTGTTATTAATTTAAATTAAAAAATAAATCTATATGTTTCTCAATTAGTTTGATAATGGACAATTAAAAAAAATTGACTCTTTCTCGGACATATCCTAATCACTTTACCAATATATTGCGGCTCTGTCCTATTTTTCCTAGTCACGAGACAGGTGGTCGAATTGCAACTGACCACTTTGTTTTCCACAGTGTAGAGTCCTTTCAGATGAATTTGCATTATAATAGATAATTACAAAAACCAAGTATTTTATCATGGCATTCTTTCTCTATAAGGAATTCAAATTAAATTTTATAGGATATAAAAAACACAAAATAATAGCAATCAATGAATAATTTCAGTAAGTTTTTTCTTCTAACTTTTCTCCTTTTCAATTAAAAAAAAAAACAAATGAAAATATTAAAAATGAAAAATAAATAAAAAAGAGAAAAAAATATATCGGAAATCATTAAAACATATTTGAGAACTAAAGTGAAATAAAGAATATCAGATGAATGAACACAAAAATTACACGTTTACATTAGTCAATCAGTTGTTTTCAAAGAAAAGTATAACAAAGCGTGTATTGGTTGTACTATGATGTGTAAAGTTGTAGGAACTTTTAAAGAAAAAAACTTTCGTTGTTATGCAAAATCATTCAAAATGGTCTGATGAAAGATTTTAAATCCAGCAGAAATGATTAATAACGCAATATATAATAAATCGTTAACAAATAATACAGCTTAAAATGAGCCTCTGATAAACAAAAACAAGAAAAATTGTTTATATCGATCTTGCCGCATATATGATACCCTACATTAAGTGCAAATTTGCATGATATTTCGTTAAGCGCTATAATTTCCGGAAGGGTCCTAAAGAGATAATATTTCATTAATATTTGATTAAAATTTGATTAATGTGTTGCATTCTTTGGTTCCACATATAACATTCACAAACATAATTTCAAACTTATTATCAACGTGTTTGTGTGTCCAAATATTAATAAGATCCTTCCTGTGCAAAATTTAGTTTAAATGTTTTTATTATTTGCGAACTGCAGTTTAATTACAAGGTATAAATGTACACGCAGAGCATGAGACTGATATCGTTAAATCAACTCAGAAATTGATTCTTAGCCGACTAGTATACTACAAGGTAGATCTAAGACCGATATTTTTGGTGGTTATGAAACTCTAAAAGAAAAGGGGTTATGTCTACTCAAAAAGAAAAAATTTATTAGAAACAAAAGGGGTTTTGATATCTGTAGAACTGGACGCAACAGGTCATCGTATTGTGTCGGATGCCCTGCCAATCACATTTGTGATAACCTCCTCACCCGTTATGCCACAGCTACGACATTGTCGATTTTGTACCTGCACAAATCTGTTACCTTGTCTACCTATCAGCCGTTCTGACTGGTCATTTTCAGCACAGCCTTCAATTGCAAAACATTTCTCCTACTGAGGCGAGATTTGAAACGCCCCAGATCATAGTCGGGTCACTGGAGCCTCGCGGTCTTACATGTGTCTTCGCCTCGAAGATCCTACCCTTAATTGGTCAGAGTGGTGCAGACATTGCCATTGTTCGATGACATTTATGGCAGACTCTGCCCTTACTAACTCTTGTGCCTGCTCATTACCTTTACAGTGTTAAGCTTTCCTTATAGCCATAATCTACTCATATGTCACACCATCAGAGAAGACCACACAACTCATTTTTGAGCTATTTGTGTTTATCCTGATGCCAAATACCACCCTTGGAGCCCTCCTGTCGCATTCCTTCAGAGAAGGGAAGTTGACTCGAAAAGCCCTATCGAAGACAATTGAAGCAGAGTCGCGAATAACATAAGCGTTATTAGTCCCTGACGAAAGTTAAAATACCCGCATCGAAAAGAGCGTTATGTTTTCATCATAATTTTTTTTCAAAAAGATCATTACGGTATCTAAAAGTGTTACTCGTTCCCTACAAAATTCATTTTGAATTTTTAAAAATATTATAATTATGTTTAAACCCTCACAATATTCAAGAAAAAATCTATCGAAATTTGAGCAAACCAATCTTTCATGCATAATGTGCGTCAGTTTTTATATAACCACATTTTTTGCATTTTAAATAAACCCCCATTTAAAAAGTGATATTTTATACATTATACAATTAAATGTGTAGTGTGTTCATCTTTTTATTTTTCAACCACCATCAAGATGATAGACTAATGAAAATTCTTAACAAAAAACTAATACAATTCAAGTTCAACACCAACTACAATTATTAAGTGAGTTTGTTAAATTTGGACGGCTTGACGTGTCTGACATGTCAAACTAAACAAAAAAAATATATATATTGTTGTTTGTGTGCACACAAAACTATTGCAATAACAATTTGTTAGGCATCCTGTTAACTTGACGTTGCTGCAATTGCTAACGATAGCTGTGAAAAGAATGAATGAAAGAAACACGCAATCAACAACAAAAATAAAAAAAAAAAAATATGTGAAAACAAACTACATCCATACAAACACAAAAGCGACATGCGATACAAATATTAAACAATTTTCTTAAACACAATGCTTTCATCACACCATCTCATACAGCATACAGCATTTATGTATGGTGGTCGGTCATCATTTGTTTGTATTGTTAGGTAACAAACACGACTCCCCTTTTTATATTTTGCTCCAAAATACTATTCACACTAACCCAACCAATTGAAGTTTATTCAACAAAAACAGTGATCCATAACAATAGAGTTAGTTGTTATTCTTTTATCTGAATGAGATACGAGCAGAGGTATATGTAGTACGTACATATGTTCACACAACACAGTTGTGGACAGAGCAGGGTTGTTTTGTATTTGGTGATTCCTTAGCCACATGGCTTTTAAAGTATTTTATTTTCTTTAATATGGCAAGATGTTTCTTTGTTATTTAAATATGAAAAATTAGGTAAGGGAAAACATTTTGTACATCAAATTTCTCATGTATTAAATTATGACGAAATTTAAAATTCAGCATGTGGGACATCTACAGAGCCCTTCGATTTGATGTTACTCATGATTTACACAATTTTAAGAAATTATAATTATAATGTTTATACTGCTAATGTGCCCTGCTAGTTCAAAAATTCAATTATTATTATTCAATTTGGTTTATAAACTTTACTTCTTTTGCAACTTTTAAGTGTGTATATTTTTAGCATGAAATAGGATTGTCTAAAATATTTGGTAGATGGTAGCTAAATGGTGGAAAATCTCCTACTTATTGAAATAATAATGTGCTCTTAATTAAGCAAAAGTGGTGTGGTAACTTTTCCTCGAATTTTTGAAAATCTAAAATTTTTCAAATTTGGAGCTTTCAGACTGGGTGTCCCCATCATGTCTATGTGTGCACGAACTCAAATTTTAAATATAAGGAGGGGTACAATTTGCCAACAATCTTTGTTTTTCAGAACATTTACATACAAATTGGCCGAGTTACCAGTTCAATTGCAAATATTGAAATTTCTACAAACAAATTGGGAATCTGATATGCATACACTTAAAAAGTTTGTAAGTTAAAATAACTGAAAATATTATTTAAAAGAAATGATATTTCATTTAAAAATCGGTCTATTTAATTTTCATTTAAATTAAATGCCATTTGTTATTTATTTTAAAATGTTGATTAATCAACTGACACATCCGTAAGAAACAAATGATATAATCAGTTAAAATAAATGTCAAAATTTTACCTACCAATCCTTAAAAAATAAATGCTTTTTTCATTTATTTGAAATTATTTCCGTTTTTGTATTTTTTTTTAGTATACTCGTACAATACAAAATATATGTATGCATATGAAGCTATAAACACTTTTTGTGTGAATGTGTTTGTATATGTATGTGTGTTTATGAATTTCTTGTAATTGGTATTGAAAATTTTGTATATATACAACCAATTTAAATGAAAAAACAAATTGAAATTTTTTGAATATTTTTTTTTAAACAGACAGCAAACAAAATTTAAATTTGTAATAACTGATACGGACAAAAATAAACCACAAGTTTCCGTTTTGTCGGTAAATTTTTATTAAATTTCAAACAAATGAAAAAAATAAATGAAACTGAAAAAAAAAAAAATGGTAAATTATGGTAAATTATTTCGAATAAATGTATGTTCCTTTATTTTTAAATGGAACGGAAAACTTTTTTATTAAACTACAAACAGTTAACTACATAATATACTAATATTTTATATATACATTGCATGGTACCTGTATGTAAGTTTATATATTTAATTTAGAATTTGTCAAGTTCGAGATCACAATTCATTATTCACATTACCATGAAATAGAAAACACTATTTTCCATTATTGCCTCCGAAAAGAGTTAAATGGGGTTATTTTGTAATGTAAAAATTTCCTAAAGATATATACACAAATTAACTTAAATATAATTTTTCTATGAGTCACACAACCTCTGCTAATTATATCAGAGTTACATACAGGGTGGGCCAGTTAAAATTTTAAATTTGAATCGGCTATAAAAAAAGGTACTGACTATTTTTTAAATATTCTGTTTTTTTTGGAAAGGTTGAACTTTGTCATTTAAGAATGGAATACAATATCATTCCTATGACTACCACGACTGGCTCGGCAATACCTCATCCGATCAACCTAATTTTTCAGTACATTTTCGATTGTTTCGGCTGGAATATCTTTAATGGCAAATTTGATTTAATGTTTCAACGCTTCAATTGTCTCTGTATGGCTTACGTGACACTTATCCTTAATGGCTCCCCACAAAAAAATAATTCAAAGGGCTCAAACCACAGCTCCAAAGTGGCCAATTGACATCACAATCCCGGCTGATTATTCGATTTTCAAAAACTGTGCGTAAAATATCGATGGTCGCGTTGGCTGAGTGATATGTGGCCCCTACCTGTTTAAAGAAAATGTCGTCCATGTCATTTTGTTGAATTTTTGGTAACAAAAAATCGTTGAGCATGGCACGGTGACGCTCACCGTTGACGGTAACGGCGGCTTCTTGCTCATTTTTGAAGAGAAATGGCCCAGTCGTGGGTGTCATATGAATATTGTGTTCCATTCTTAAATAATAAAGTTAAACCTTTCCAATAAAACCAGAAAATTGAAAAAAATAATCAGTACTTTTTTTATAGCCGATACAAATTTTAAATCGCCCACCCTATATTTGAACGTGACAAATTGTCATGTAATTACAGAACAACCCCATAAATAAATTTATCTAGAATAAAAAACATTGTGCTACCAATTTGAGAGATTTTGCTCCTTACCTTTAGTCTGATATATTTGGGAACTATTCCCAAAAAGAATAACTAGTACTTCCAATTACTCGACCCCGGTCAACTGGGACCGGTAAGGGTTTTCACTTAAGTTATAAGATTTGGAAAATTTTAAAATATATTTTGGAGATTTTGAAAGATTTTTTAGATAATTTTTAACAATATTTGGACAATTTTTTAAAGAGTATAGAATAATTTTAAAACATTTTTGGGCAATTCTAAAGCAAATTTCGATAATTTTAAGGAATTCTTAGACAAATTTAAAACATAATATACATTTTAGACACTTTTGGAAATTTTAAAAAAGTTTTGGAAAATTTTAAAAATTTTTTGGAAAATTTTAAACATTTTTAAAATAATTCTGAAAAAAACTGAAAGTGGTGTAGTTACAAAGTAATGGGAGATTTTTTAGCAACTTTCTTTTTGGCAACACTGTTTTTGGCAGCTCAGGTGTTTTCGTGTAACATGTTACTGTCAAACATGTTCAGTTTCGTCTATAACTTAACCATAAATCGACTTGCAGATTATTGAATTTTGTTTAAAAATTCATGATCGGTTAAGAAAGTGCATCGTGCATTTCTTTTATTTTGTGGTCAGTTTGAGCGACCTTCTGAGGCAGCTATTCGAAATATTGTTACTAAATTTAACCCCTTTAGATTATTTTTTGTGGGGATATTTAAAGGTTCATGTCTAACGGTTGAAGCAGTGGAAGCCAATATTGAAGAATTTATTCGTGAGATATGTTTGAGTATACCAAAATTGGACCCAGTGTATGCACCATTTGAGGTGCAGCCGCGTTCAACATTTACATGAAATCATATTTAAACATTGAATTATATAGACCGTTCCTTCGACTCAAATAAAGATTTTATACATTTCTCTAAATTTTATGTGTTTTTCTTTCAAATTAAATCCGAAAGCTCTTAAAAAATCAACCATTATAATCACTTTGTGCTGATGTTTGTATTGCTACTACCACAAATATTGGACTTATGCCCGCAATTTCATGCAATAGATATTATTACCAGTGCTTAGATATCTATTGATTTCTATTCGTCTTAACCGTAGGTAAGTATCTGTTGATTGAAATTACGGGTATTAGACCCATCATCATATAACAATTGACTCAGAATCACTTCCAGATTTGATTTAACGATGTCAGTCCATCCCTCCATCCTTGTGTCCATGTCGATCACAGCTCTCAAATATAAAAATATTTAGTTGACATTTGTTATAAAGGGTGATTTTTAACCGTTTGGAATTTTAAAATTAAAAAAACAGATTTTAAATATTTATTTGAGGCGATAAATAAATGCCTGTCACTAACTTTTTAAAGATTGTTTTATGGAAATGTTGCCCGCGGCTACGCCGTAGGTGGTCAATTCATGAGCTCCAAATTTGGCATACTTTTTCCAGCATTTCGTCCGGTATCTCACCAATGGCAGCTGTAATGTTGTCTTCCAGGGCTGTAATTGTGTCTTGATTTATTGAGACTTCACGTATCCCCACAAGAAATTGTCTAGTGGGGTCAAGAAGTCAAACCGTATGATTGGCTCGTATCACGGGCTGCTCCAAAATGTGAGATTAATTTCTTACCAAACTCGCCTCTCAATAGGTTTATTCTATGGCGTGTGGCGTCGTCCTGTTAAAATCACATGTTCTCCAAATCCAATTCTTCCATTTTAGGCAAAAAAGTCGGTAATCATCGCACGGTACCTTGCTAAAGTACGCTCCAATGATGCCACAAACAGTGCATCTGTCTGGGTGCATTGACAGCTCTTTAACGGACTCCGGCTGCTCTTCACATCAAATTTAGCAATTATGTTTGTTGACGTACTCATTGAACCAAAACTGAGCTTCGTCGCTGAAGACAACTAGCCGATACAGCAGTAATATTCACCTCGGTATACAATTTTCGCATACGGGTTGGTGGATTAATGTCCAATAAAGTGAAACTGGTACGAAATTTGGCCTGTTCGGCAGGTCGATTATGACGACCATAAAATGAACGTAATTTACACCGCACGAATTTTTATAATAAAATTCAATGATTTTCAAACGTTGTTCGCTTGTTAGTCTATTCATGGTGAAATGGCAAAACTTACTGCCATTTCATTTTTCGCATTGCTACATGTCACAAATCTATTTTTTACACTAAAAAAATTTACACCGAAAAAAATAGCAAAAAAATACCCTTTATAAATTTCAAAGAATGAAATCTATTAAAATTACGTAGAATAGGTTCAGATCTGGTTTAAATTTTGGCCTCTAAATGTTCTTTGGACAGTAAAATCATCCTTCATATCTGACTATATTTGGACCACGTCCTCATATTTCCGATATTTGCTTAAATACACATAAATTTTGTGCCCTGGCTATAAAATAAGAATCGGAATTTGAACAGCTTCGCTTAATAGGTTACAATTTACTTGGAGTAGGGTATCATATACCCGGCATGCTCGAATTAAGTTTTTAAGTTATTGACTGAATTGTAAATTGGCCTAGTTTTTCCAATATTTAAATTTATTGGACTCGAGTATTTCAAAACCCAAAAATAGAATACTCGGTTTTCGTTTTATATGTTATATCGTCAGCTTATTATTGGTATCACCTACATGCCAAAAAGTCGGTATCGAAAAATTATAAAGAAGGTTTACGTTAATTTTTCTTAAAATAAACATAATCAATATTTTTTTTATTTTAATCAACGATAGCGGCATGTATTTTGAACAAAACTGTATGTTTTCATTCATATATATAGGGTTTACCAATAAGGACTTGAAAACTTATTTTTAAATAAAACGCAAACTATTTGAGATATTTCCAAAATTTATGATCGACTTGAAATACAATCAAAACATTTATGAATGGAACTCGACTTCGTTTGACCCAATTTTCGATGACTCGGTCACATATTTAGGCCGTAACGGCCGCTATTTCGCGTTCATTGTTGGCTCTGAGTTCCTCCAACGACGTCGGATTGTTGGCATAGACCAATGGTTTGACGTAGCCCCAAAGAAAAAAGGCTAGAGGCGATAAATCGCACGGCCAATTGACTTGTCTATTTCTTGAGATAACACGCTCACTAAACTTACTTTTCAATAAATCGATTGTTACGTGCGCTGTATGATTTGTCGCACCGTCCTGTTGAAAGCACATGCCGTCCATGTTTTTCAATACGGGCCAAAAATAATTGGTAATCATGGCGGGATAACGATCGTTATTGTTGACGAAAAAATATGGCTCAATGACGCCGCCGGCATGCAAACCGCACCAAACAGTTATTTTTTGTGGATGAAGTGGTGATTCATGAAGCATGAAGCTTATTGATGAACTCATTGAGCCCAAAATGAGCTTCGTCACTGAAGATGATTTGGCTCTTAAAGTGGCGGTCACCGGTTTCGAATTTCGGTAGTACATTTTTATAATTTGCATACGTTGTTCGTTCGTGTACTTTACCATGATGAAAATGTTGAGTTTACTAAAAAAAAATTAATGTAACAGTTAGATGATCAGTGAAATAGTTCGTTCACAAATTACATTCAAAGTTGTCAAGTACACTTAAAAAAGTTTGTAAGTTAAAATAACTGAAAATATCATTTAAAAGAAATGATATTTCATTTAAAAACCGGTCAACTTAATTTTCATTTAAATTAAATGCCATTTGTTATTTATTTTTAAATGTTAATTAATCAACAGACACATCCGTAAGAAACAAATGATATAATCAGTTAAAATAAATGTCAAAGTTTTACCTACCAATCATTAAAAAATAAATGTTTTTTTCATTTATTTGAAATTATTTCCGCTTTTGTATTTTTTTGTTTTTTTTTTAATATACTCGTACAATACAGAATGTATGTATGCATATGAAGCTATAAATACTTTTTGTATGAATGTCTTTCTATATGTATGTGTGTTTATGAAGTTCTTGTAAATTGTATTGAAAAATTTTGTATATATACAACCAATTTAAATAAAAAACAAATTGAAATTTTTTGAATATTTTTTTTTGAAACAGACAGCAAACAAAATTTAAATTTGTAATAACTGTTACGGACACAAATGAACTACAAGTTTCCGTTTTGTGGGTAAATTTTTATTAAATTTCAAACAAATGAAAAAAATAAATGAAACTGAAAAAAAACGGTAAATGATAGTGAATTATTTCGAATAAATGTATAAAAAAGTAAATATAGATATTTCTTTGAAAAATAAATGTGTGTTCCTTTATTTTTAAATGAAACGGAAAGCTTTTTTATTAAAGTACAAACAGTTAACTACATAATATTTTGAGTGTACCTATAGGAAACCCCTTTACAATAAATAATAATAAGCTGTTAGAAAAAAATTTAATTTGTGATGCATATAAATTTTTGTTTTCGAATTTGACTTTCTTTGCTGCATATCCATACTCTCTAAAAATTTAACTGATATAAGAACCAGAAAACAAGAAATTACTTTATACCATATTTAATATAAAAATATAATTAAATAGTCCATTTTTTAATTTAAATTGAAACCATATTTTAAAAAGTTTTTTTCTTTAATAACAATAACAATAAAAAGAATGGAAAAAAAAACAAAAATTATAAATAAATTTGAAAATTATATTGTCGGCTGTTACCATAACAGTTTGTATAAACGAATTGTGTGCAAATGTTACCTTGTATGTTGGTATGTTATATTGTGTTATTACACTAACTTTCATTCATAATAGCTTTGTAATTGCCTGCCTATGGCCTTTATAGCAAACAACCCAACAACAATAAGAAAGGAAACAGCTGTGAGTGTTGTGTTAAGTATTCCTTAGACCCACACAACCCACTCAAGTAATTGTACATTTATACTTTAAACACTTCTCTACAAATTTCTTAAGAACTTGTTCCGGGTCATAGAGATTTTTTTACGGCTACTTTATCGTTTATAACTTACTTGACAATAATTGACGCATTTGAGGGATATCAGTTTACAGCAATGAAAAATAAAACAAAAGTGCTTTGTGAGTATTTTATAACACCTGAGTCAATTTTAGAGAAGGAGATGTTACCATGTGATGGACAAGGAATTTTTAAAATTAAATAAATTTTTCTTTTAAATTTAAGTTTAAGTTTATCATTTTTTATTGCCATGATGAGTATTTGTTGGGAAATTTATGAAAGGAACTTCAACAACGATTTTATCTTTATTAATAAATGAATTTGCAAGTTGCGAAACCAAGTAATGGAATTGAACTAAAACATGACACAATAACACTTAAAAGTTAGATATAAGTCAAACTTCAAGTATAAGTAACATCATAGAGCTTGTTAGAAAATTACTAAAATACATAAACAATAGAAAGAAACGGATTTTGTGGCGTATTTGAAAATCAGCGTAGTGTCAGCATGGTTTTGGAGATGGTAGTACATGTACCGAATATTACCTGCCAGTATTGCCATATGGCATCACGCGGCTTGCGTGAAATTTTTAGTATGGACACTTAAAAATGTTCGGACTCGGTTGTTAGTCTATACTGTGAACACAGCTATAAGACAATGTCTAACCAAGCCTCACACTTTACTTCAACTCGGACCGTAATAATGTTCACATTAATTTCAATCGAGTTTATATATAAAAAAAATCGAAAAACTCAAAAAATTACTTTTTAAGGCAGCCCAACACTGCTACACTTTCTAACTTTAATATCTTCGGGATTATAAATATATGAAGCAATATCCCAGTTTCAAATGTCTTTCAGCTAAATCCTATTGTGATTGAGCGTATTTGGCAGCTTGTGTCATTGGGTTGAAAAGAAAAAATAATACCAATCATGTCGAATTTCATATTAGATAGTGTTTTTTTCGGTTAGTTCTTCTTCATTACATTAATATAAAGAAAAGTGCGACAGAGGGTAATCGAATCTTTAAAGAAGTTTACGGCGAGCATGCTCTATCTGAACAATAATTTTGATTTAAAATTGGTGATTTCGAGCTCAAAATCAAGGAATGTCCGGACGAACCCAAAAAAGTTTAAAGGAAAAGAAGTTTGATTCGTTGTTCTATGTGGATGAATGCCAAATGCTTCAGGAGTTGTCCGAATCATTGTTAGTGGATGATTCGACAGTCAGCTAATGCCTAAAAGATATGGGATCAACCCAAAAAGTTTAAAGGAAAAGAAGTTTGAATCGTTGCTCTATGTGGACGAATGCCAAATACTTCAGGAGTTTTCCGAATCATTGGGAGTGGATGAGTCGACAGTCAGCTAACGCCTAAACAATATGGGATTGATTAAAAATCAAGGAAACTTGTCATACGAGCTAAAGCCGTGTGATGTCGGGAGGCAATTTTACGCTTCTAAGCAGCTCCTTGAACGCCAAAAAAATGAAGTGTTTTTTGCATCGAATTGTGATTGGCGATAAAAAGTGGATATATTACGACAACTCCAAATACAAAAAGTTATAGTTTTACCCGGTCGTACCAGCGCAGCCGTGATCTACTATGAGCTGCTAAAACCCAATGAGACAATCAACTAATCTATTGGATTCAACTAATGCGCTTGGGCCGCGCACTGAAGCAAAAATTTCCGGAATACGAAGAAAGGCACGACAATGTGACCGGACAAAACCTACTTGAAAACACTGAAATAGGAGGTTCTACCCCACCCGCAGTATCCTCCAGATATTGTTTCTTCCGACTAATACTTGATCCAGTAAATGATACATGATCTGCAGAAGTTCACTTCATATGAACAATGTAAAAAATGAGTCGATAATTGGATCGCCTCAAAAAACGAATCGTTCTTCCGAGCTGGTATCTGAAAATTTGCCAGAAATATGAAAAAAAGTTGTGGTCATCGATGGACAATTATATATTTGTAACCATTTTTTTGTAATAAATCCGTAAATTTTAGAAAAAAAAACGCTAAGTATGACTTAACTTGTAAGACTTTATTATAACTATACTCATTTGATTACATACACTCAGAATATTATGTAGTTAACTGTTTGTAGTTTAATAAAAAAGTTTTCCATTCCATTTAAAAATAAAGGAACATACATTTATTTTTCAAAGAAATATCTATATTAACTTTTTTATACATTTATTCGAAATAATTTACTATCATTTACCATTTTTTACTGTTTCATTCATTTTTTCATTTGTTTAAAATTTAATAAAATTTTACTCACAAAACGGAAACTTGTGGTTTATTTGTGTCCGTAACAGTTATTACAAATTTAAATTTTGTTTGCTGTCTGTTTCAAAAAAAAAAAAAAACAATAAATTTCAATTTGTTTTTTTATTTAAATTGGTTGTATATATACAAAATTGTTCAATACAAATTACAATAAATTCATAAAAACACATACATACACAAACACATTTACACAAAAAGTGTTTATAGCTTCATATACATACATACATTTTGTATTGTACGAGTATATTAAAAAAAAAAAATACAAAAACGGAAATAATTTCAAATAAATGAAAAAGAACATTTATTTTTTAAGGATTGGTAGGTAAAATTTTGACATTTATTTTAACTGATGATATCATTTTTTTCTTACGGATGTGTCAGATGATTAATTAAAATTTAAAAATAAATAACAAATGGCATTTAATTTAAATGAAAATTAAGTAGACCGGTTTTTATTTGAAATATCATTTCTTTTAAATGATATTATCAGTTATTTGAACTTACAAACTTTTTTAAGTGTATGTTTTTATATTATTATATTTATAATTATATTTAAATATATAAAATTATATAAAAATATCTAATGGACTTAGAAAAATGTGGAAAAAACAAATATCTATATTAACTTTATATACATTTATTCGAAATAATTTACTATCATTTACCATTTTTTTCATTTGTTTGAAATTTAATAAAAATTTACCCACAAAACGGAAACTTGTGGTTTATTTGTGTCCGTAACAGTTATTACAAATATAAATTTTGTTTGCTGTCTGTTTCAAAAAAAAAAAAAAACAATAAATTTCAATTTGTTTTTTTATTTAAATTGGTTGTATATATACAAAATTTTTCAATACAAATTACAATAAATTCATAAAAACACATACATACACAAACGCATTCACACAAAAAGTGTTTATAGCTTCATATGCATACATACATTTTGTATTGTATGAGTATATTAAAAAAAAAAAATACAAAAACGGAAATAATTTCAAATAAATGAAAAAAAAACATTTATTTTTTAAGGATTGGTAGGTAAAATTTTGACATTTATTTTAACTGATGATATCATTTTTTTCTTACGGATGTGTCAGTTGATTAATTAAAATTTAAAAATAAATAACAAATGGCATTTAATTTAAATGAAAATTAAGTAGACCGGTTTTTATTTGAAATATCATTTCTTTTAAATGATATTATCAGTTATTTGAACTTACAAACTTTTTTAAGTGTATGTTTTTATATTATTATATTTATAATTATATTTAAATATATAAAATTATATAAAAATATCTAATGGACTTAGAAAAATGTGGAAAAAAAAGAAATGTTTTAAAATAAAATGTCATGGTTTTGAATCCATTATTTTCTTATTAATTTTTCTGCAAAACTTTTAACTTTGATTTTTAACCCATTTCGGATTTCGGGACAACAATACCTACAATTTTTCATCTAATACAGGATTTTGGAACCTTGCGCAGGGGTGAACAAAAAGGAGACAAGATCCTGAGGTATGGGTTAGTTCACCCGAAATTTGGTATTTCCAATTACAACGTTATACAAATGACCTGAAAAATGATTAACATTTTGTTTGTGGGTTCCTTCTTTATATTCTGCTGAAACTGAATTCTTTTTGTAAATTTTGACGGAATTGGCATAAAATTCTAAAAGTCTCCCACTTAGTATTATGCTCTTAACGCTAGAGCAAAAACATATAAAATTTAAAATATTATTTCCCTAATATTTGGGCTAACAAGGAAGGTATCCAAAGCAAACACTGCCTGGGACTTTGAGCCACCTCGGAATTCTAAGGGTTCAAAAATATAATTTAGTTTTTAGCTTTTAAAGGCATTTAAACTAAATGAACCATGTATCTACAAGGTCTTTTGATGGTATAATTTTGGCCCTCTTGCTTTTTTTTTAATTTGCTGTTGTAAAAACTTTAACATTTTTGATAAGCATTTTATCGTTGTAACTTTATTAGATTTTTAAAGTATACTTAAAAATCAGGGTTTTATTCTTCTAAAAGAATTTTCGTTTCTTTTAAACCCTGTTGTGTCCTAGACCGCCAGAAAGCGGTTGCCAGATATTAAGTATTTTTATTTTTTTGACTAAATAATATTGTTTTTATTAGCCCTTATATGCACAAGGCCACCGATTTTGACCGAAAATATATATTTTATGTAAATTTGAGTAAAAATAAGAACTGCGTTTTTAGTTTATTTATTTTTTATTTTTAAAGTTATTTTAAAAAATGTGGTTGTATCTTTAAAGATACAATGTGCATTCACCCACATCTAAAATTCCTATGAATTCGGTACAACCTCCACGAGCTGGAGCTTGTACCGATATAAAGGAGAATAAGGTATCAGCTATCTCAAATTTAAAATCAATCAATCTCATAGCCTTAAATCCTTGACGATTTTTATACGAATAAAACGAATAACGTTTGTATAAGAGCCAGGAATTTAAAACTGTCATGGAGTTGTCCATTAAATCGACACCACCCATGTGTCGATTATATTCTTTTATAATTTGAGGGCATGGTTAATGGCTCTTCCGTTTCATTTTCTATGCTGGCTGATATCGGTTTTACTCCAACATAGGTATATAGTAAGTTGACAAGTCTTTCAAAGACAGAGAAGATACATCAATTCCATGAATATTACATATAAACTCATGACTGGTACCACGCTCGAACTTTTGCATTACTTTTTCGTCGGGAAGCTTACAATTTTTTATTTTGTTACTTTGAATGGTACCAACTGAAAGTATGCCTAGTGTTCGCAAATACATTACTAATGCCACGGTAGTGTAATAGTTGTCAAAATTTCGGTACTTCTCTAACCAGTCGGACCACTATATTGGCCGAAGGTTAAAGAGCCGGTTCACCATTATCTGGTGTTTCCGGCGCTCCACTTTATATTTAAAATTTATATCCATATCCTGTAGTCCATGACGAAAATCTTGAAGCCCCATTTTTTGGGTTTGTTAGGTAAGTACTGCTTCATGTAGCTCCCAATTTTGGTAGAACACATTTGTTCATCAACACACAATCTTTCTAATTTTGGCACGCTGCCAAATGTAGTATTTAGGGTGTCAATTACTGGTCTAATTAGCTAAAGCCGGTCTCGATTAGGATCATCACGGGATGGCTAATTTCTTTTATCATTAAATGAAGAAATTTCCGAATTTTTTCAAAACGACCAACTCTCATTTGATTTTTTACAATTTTTACGGAATGGTCGATTTTTTCAGACCAATAATCTCTTACATTTGGAAGGTTATGATATGTCATGTAAAAATGTATTGTAATATATTTCCGTAATTCAAATATATCAAAATGAAATGCCTCCTCAAGTCCAGCATATCTTATTGTTTCGTCAACTTTATGTTGTTTCAAAGGCTCAGGAAACAAAAAGCTCTAAACTTGATATGGTGTTTCCAAATCCATTATGTTTTGTTGTAAACTACTGTCACCCCTAAATCTAACTTGCTGGTCATTAAACTGCAAGTAACCTTTCTTCCATATTACTTTCTCGAATTCAGAAGACTTACAATTTATTTCTTCACTTCGAAATTCTGAGGGAAATTCATTCAAAGTATTTGTAAGTCTGGTATTCCATCTTACCAGATGAAGTAGATGGCTCAGAATCAACCTGTTCGATATTATTCGATTCCACGTCAATTAAATCTCCCTGATCAGTATCATCATTGATCATGTTAAGAAAGAAATCCTGAACGGATGTGTGTAATTACCTCTTAAAGTCCTGCCTTTTGAGAATTATCCCCATCCCTATCCGCTCCTCCCCATTTAAATTGCCGCTTTCGTCATCAATGTCATCGAGGCTGTCGTCACCTACATCTTCGCTATTACAAAGTAATACACAGACGTCATCATGAGTCATCATAACTCTTCCAACTTGAATGAATGACGCCATTGCTAATTATTAAATGGTCGTTGGCTTATAATGGATTTTATTTAAAAATTGTAATTAAAACAATAGACATTCATCTAAATTTATTCCTAAGATCTAAACAGATGAACTTGCACATGTAAAGAACATAATATATGTGAAAGCGTAACACAAAAAGTTATGATTAACGGAAATCAAAAGCAAGCAGAGAGTGCACACTGTATCTTTAAAGATACAACTAACTAAAGTGACTCAGTGAGGTGCCGAATGATCGAAATATTTTCTAACAACTTAAAATGACTAAAGGACATGTTTTGAAACAAGTAAGTATTTTTTCCTTATCAAAATTATTTACCTGTTCCTAGAAGTTTCCCAGTAAAAAATCGTGTTTATTTAATTTTTCAAAACATTTTATTTTTGACTTTGTATGTAATTCGTTTTTAAAAAGTATGACAAATAGAAGTAAAATATATATTTTTTTGGTAGTCCTATAATATTCTAAATAATATAAAACCGATTTGAAAAAAATAAACCAAAACTATAGCCGTAGGAATTTTTTGAATGGTTGTATCTTTACAGATACACGGTGCATTTAAGGGTTAAAGCAAATAGTTTATATCGGTAGAAAACATAATAGAGAATATTTTTTTTTGCCGTTAAACTTCTTTCAACTTTAAACTTAACTTTCTTTTAAAACTTTTCTTTAAAGCGAGAATAATGTAAAGTCAAATTTTCATAAATTCAAAAAAATTATATATATATTTTAAAACAAAAAAAAAAATATTTTAAAAATCGCCAAAAATATATATATGTCCTGACATACATTATTGCTAACAGCAAAGAAAGTTAAGAGTCTATACTTTTAAAAAGAAACTACTATTTTTGCTTCAGGACTCAGGACGCCATCAATGCACGTTTAACGACCATCCCTCTAACTCAAAGCCGAATAAAAATTTTTTTTTTAATATTTAGAGTAATATATTCAGAGTATGTAGAAAGCGGAATCAATTTCGGTATAATCTAAGTTTTCGTTAAATTAAGCAATTTTCAAAAAGCGAAAATTGCTGTAATTTGTAAAATAATAACACTAAAATAACAATAAGATAATAACAATATAAAGACAAATTTTCGGTGTGTAATTTGTCTTTAACCTTTATTGTGCGATAAATCAAAATTTTAATATCTTTGGCATAGTAAGTTGTCAATGACAAATATATTATTGATTTCTAAAGTCAGATCATTATAGGGTTAATCGCTAATAAATTAACTTACAATATACGTAAATGATTTTTCAATAATTTTAACTGTTAGCAAACTAACCACAAATAACACAGTGCATCATTTTTAAGGTCATCGTGTGGTTCCTCCTTCATACCCGTTTTTTTTTAAGTATATATCGAAACTAAAAAAAACCTGCAAAGGACTTGGCCAGATTACATCGAATTTTTTTTTTATGGACACCCTAAGTTTTTGTACCCAAACACGATTTTTTTAAAAAAGGAAAATTTTTATGGAATCCATATATCATAAACCGTTCGGAATTTTGTTTTTATGTCTTTGGCAAAGTTGTAGATCCAAACCAAAGCAAAAAAGATCTCATATGGACCGACCCAAAAAAATTGCATCCACTGCATCAAAATTGCAAAAAATTGGGAAAAAATGCTATTTTTTTATGATTTTTTCCTTTGGATCCTCTTTCTTCTTGTAGTAGTGCAGAGTCAGATCTTGACCTTGAACCACCACCAAAAATATTTAAACCTTAACAGGCGTGAGTAGCAATGGTATGTTATTTATTTATTCTGTTAAAATTATATATTTTCTTATTTTAGTTCTGTTCGACAAACGTTACCTCGCGAACCCGCTTTGACTCCATCTTACCAAAAAGCGTTTTTATTAACAAAAATTCGGTAAATGAGAGCGTGATAAGAAAGTAATTGTGTTTCTCATTTTACCAGAAGTTACTATACTTTTTTCGGGTAAAATCGTAGCAGAATAAAATCATCGGCAGTTAATAATACACATGTTTTGCATTTGTATAAATAAACAAAAAAACTTAAACAAAAAATAAAAAAAAAAATATGAAATTGTTAATTGCGTTATAAAATAATTACTTTTTATTAATAAAATAAATATATTCATTTTTTCAAAAACATATCAGCATTACAACAATAAAATGTTTAAATAGTAAATTTGAAAACAAGTAACAACAAAAACGGCATTAACCTATATAGTCTTTCTTTGTCGAAACGACAAACATTGGCTATGCAAAATAAGTGTAAGCAAAAAGATGTGCTTTCTAGGGTTAAGGAATGTTCGTATTAAGATGACATGTACTAGAGAGTTGTTTATATTGTTGTTAGATATAATTTAGCTGAAGAAAGATTTCTTAAATTCCCAGTATTTAAGCCATTTCAGGATAAAATCATGAAAAAATCATAAAAAAATAGCATTTTTTCAGTGGATGCAATTTTTTTGGGTCGGTCCATGTGAGAATTTTTTTGCTTTGGTTTGGATCTACAACTTTGCCAAAGACATAAAAACAAAATTCCGAACGGTTTATGATATATGGATTCCATAAAAATTTTCCTTTTTTAAAAAAATCATGTTTGGGTGCAAAAAATTAGGGTGTCCATAAAAAAAAATTTCGATGTAATCTGGCCAAGTCCGTTGCGGATTTTTTTTAGTTTCGATATACACTTCAAAAAAAACCGGGTACGAAAGAGGAACCAATTCATGTGTTGCACTGTGTAAGTAAAATGCCATTAAAATTTTAAATATCTGCTAATTTAATATACAATAAAAATATAAAAGCTATTTATTTTTAACAAAATATTTTGAATGAAAATATTAACCTTAAAAAATCCGTTTTTATATGTAATTTATTTTTTAAATAATTTGAAAAAATATATTTCTTTGAATTTCCACTCTTTTATCGTTTGAAGGTATACATTTTTGAATAGACTACAGTCTGTTACTGTAAACATTTTTTTGGGTGTTTCTAAACGAAAGGAACCATATACAAGTTTGGCACCGAGGACTTTTTAAAAGATTTTTTTTGTACTTTTTTTTTTTTTTTTTTTTATATGATTTACTAAATTTTATAAATGTTGGATAGATTTTTTTGCTGCCAAATTTACTTATTTAAGTCCTTATTAAGTTTAAGCGGACACTATATATTTTTTTTTTTGCTTTTTTGATATTCGTGCTAGCTTAGAATTTTAAAAAGTTTTTCATCAAGCCTTTAGCGAGGATTTTTTAAACAACTTGGTAATCCTAAGCTCAAACATAGACACTATCTACAATATCAAACTTTAACTTCTCATTTGTAGACTACATTACTTTAATGCAGTTTTTATATAACGATCACTTGAGATGTCCCCGGTCTGACACATAGATGGCGCGACTAGACTTAAATTGATATAATTTTTAGTTAGCCCTAGTTTTCAAAAGACACGTGTATAAATTTGACAGCTGTCGGATCATTAGTTTGCGAATTGTAGCATTTTGAGTGAAGCAACTTTTGTTATTGTGAAAAAAATGGATAAAAAGGAATTTCCCGTGTTAAAAAAATATTGCTTTTTGAAGGGAAAAAATAGAGTTGAAGCAAAAACTTGGCTTGATGACGAACTTCCGGACACTGCCCCAGGAAAATCAAACACCGAGGATTGGTATGCTAAGATTAGACGTGGTGAAATGAACACCGAAGGCGGTGAACGCAGTGGACGCCCAAAAGAGGTTGTTACGGACGAAAACATCAAAAAATCCACAAAATGATTTCGAATGACCGTAAATTGAAATTGAATGAAATAACAGGTACCCTAAAGATATCAACTGAATGCGTACATCATATCATTCACGAGTACTTGGGTATGAGAAAGCTCTGTGCAAAGTGGGTGCCGCGCGAGCTCACTTTTGACCAAAACAAAGTCAGTGAAAACGATTGAGCCTCGAATTGCTTCCACATCCACCGTATTCTCCAGATCTGGCCCCCAGCGGCTATTTCCTATTCTCAGATCTCAAAAGAATGTTCGCTGGGAAGAAATTTTCGTCGAATGAAGAGGTGATCGCCGAAACTGAGGCCTACTTTGAAGCAAAGAACAAATCGTACTACAAAAATGGTATAGAAAAGTTGAAGGGTCGCTATAACCAATGTATCACCCTTGAAGGGAACACTGTTGAATAAAAAACCAAATTTTGCCAAAAAAAATGTGTTTTAGTATGGTAAATTCGCGAGGTGTGCATAAAGGGAAGACAGATTATTCTTACACTTCTTTTTTCTAAATTATGTAAACATTTTATCAAAATCCGTGTATTTAGGTTATTGCACTCTTTTTCTAAATCAATGGATTTTTAATAAAATCCAGAATGAGTTAAATAAAATTTTATTGTATGATTAACTAAATTACATATACATATATACTTCCATCTGGTACAAAAGGTTGCGAAATAAATAAAAAATAATAATAATAAAAAATCTTGGGATAAAAACGTTTAATGTAAACACATTTGATGTAAAAAAAAAAAATATAAAATTCACATGTCACTGTCCAAATAAAAAATCTCTTAATAAAACACCTACACGTATTTATACACACGTGCATGTGTTGAAAATTTTTACATTGACTTCTAGTATTAAACATACACCAGAAACATTCTGCACACACATAGAACTACAGCATACGTTACACACACACACCCACACTCACACACAAACGCACATCGTAGAATTTCTTATCAGACGATAATATATGACCATGTATTTGTATGGAATATTAAGTACATTTGTATGAATGAACAAAACCCAACCAGTATGTTAAGGGAAATGGGGGAAAGGCGGATGTTGTGATGTTATGTTATATTACCTCCCTAAAGAACAACGACGACATTGTGTATGACTGCGATATTGCTGTTGATGATGATGTTGCTTAAATATGTGGTGGTCTTACCATTAATTTGGTCTGACCACATGTGGTGTCTCAGCATGAATGTTTAAAAACAAAAAATGAAAGAGGAGTTAAATTTATATTTGTTCTATATAAAAAAAAAAAAAACAAAACCCGAGGTATTTTCGTTTTAAACATGTATCATAAAATAAAAGTTAAATATCCATAGATTTAATAATATGGCCAATTTAAAAAGGCTACATTAGTAGTTAAAGCTTGATAGAATACAAATTTTATAATTTAGCAAGAGGATTATTTAGATTACATTTATTAAATTTCATCAATTTTTTCTTATTTAGAATTTTGTTTAAATTATTCTCAAAAAAAAAGGAGATAACTTATGTTATCACACCCATTTCTGTTTTATTAAGTTTTGGCCAAAGGGCATTGACAGTATACCATAAATCCTTAACAGCTTTAAATTCTATTCAAAAGTATCAAACAAAAAATATAACGTATAGATTTTTTTTTGAGATTTCTTATTAAAATCATAAGCTCACTTGTTGTTATCATTGTGATGTGATAACAGCAACTGAATACAAGTTTTGCCCTAACAATATGTAACGGAATTTAAGGTATCAATTTCCAAGCATGCGCTGTAAGTAACAGGATTTATTCTCTTTTAGCTACACATTGGTTATAGAAATATTTCCTTTGTGAGTGAATATGAAACAAAGGAATGTAACAAAATTAAAACATGTTTAGGTACAGAGGAAGCAGTGGCGGTTTTATAAAATATATCAGTATTTTTATTTTCTGTTAACTTTGTTAGTGTGTTTTTGAACTCTATAGGGTTAAACGTTAATTTCATGTTATCGAAAGTACACATTTGGCATTTGTTTAACAGAGTCCTAACTAAGGATTATTTTAGTTCCTTTACTTATTATATAATTATATTTTAATATCTTAAAGCCCCCTTAACTTCGCTCTTGGTAATTTTTAATATCAAAATATGTTTATAAGAAACTTGTTTTCTTTTTCTTAAGATTTTTTCCTTTTTTATTAAATTGTCTTAAACATATTTAGCAGATGTTTTAATTGTAAATTTGCTAAGGCAAAGTGTTGCGCAGGTCACTTCGCGTAAAAATTTCTAAAAATCCGACCTTAGTGGATGTCTATGAAAAATTGCTGATTTTATTTAAAAAAAACTCTTTTCATAAAACATTTTTGAAATTCATATAAAAAATGTTTAAAAACGGCACCAATATTGAAATTTGTAAATACAAAAAGATTTTTGTTCTTTTCTTACAGTTAATAAACATTTGAAAAAGAAAAATTTTTGGAAATCAGATTTGAAATTTAGGAAATATTTGATATTACTTAAGATTTTTGCCCAAATTTTGTTAATCCTCTGCGTTTAATGCCTCACCTAAACTTCAATTTGTAACGCCAACGCGTGTGTAAAAAATCGAATTTTATAAATCACTACGTCATTGCGTTAGACTGTTACGTTATTACTTTAACTGTCAAAATAAAATAATTTCAGTGTTATGTCCATTTATGCATATATGGAATTTATTTTGGAATTGTTACATTTATCCCTTCATTTTTGCTATTGGCAACACAGCTGATTGAAAATCAGTTTTATCTTATGAAAATATTTAGGCCGACTGAAACCTAAACCCCCCAAAAAATTTATGGAACAATTTTTTAAATTGATTTTCTCTTTTTAGTTTTTTTTTCAAAGGCATTTTTACTATTTCCACAACATATAGACCAAAAAACAAAAAATAAAAAACTGCTTAATAAAAATAAAATTTATTGCAAACGCCAGGCCGTTAAGATGGGAGGGGAGATTTTTTCCCTTTTCTCCCGTCCCTTAAAGATTTTCAAAGATATTATCTTGTTGAAATTCTATGCCGAAGGAGGAACCTATATGGGGAATTTCAAGTTCTTGGCATTATTGGTTTGGGATGGGTGCATAAGGAGGATCATTTTGACTCCATTTTTGTCCTTATAATTCTAAACTAACATATAAAGAGTATCTATTCAGTAAGTTAGCTTATAGACCACGTAACACAAAACATAAATTCCAGATTTCCACCTGAAAGAATTTGGGCAGGCTGTCAAGAGTGAAAATGTTTCCATTTCTAGAGCCCATTTCTACTACGTTCGTGACGAACATCAGTTAATGAGTCTACATTCCATATACGTGTTCCATTTCAGTGCCTAATCAAAGCTATTTGCCCATTTTCAGTAGTGTGGGGGGTGGGTCAGTAAGGTGGCAATGTTTTTCTTTTTAAACCGATTTTGTTCACGTTCTTATACGTTCCTGCACAATAATTAAAACTTATAAGTAACTTGTTCCCATATTCCAGGAAATAAAAAAGCTATTTCAGACGGCAATTTCCCCATTTGAACCCCCATTCGTCCATGCCCTTGACTAAAATTACAAATAGTACAATAATCAGGGGTTTGGGCAGGCCACTTAAGAGATCACTTTTACTCTCTTAAACTCACATATTTACTACATGCTTGAATAAAAACTATAAACAGCTAAAATTAAAATGATATCTTGAACTAAAGATATTTTTATATAGATCTAAAATAATGAGAGAATTCGACGATCTTTAGCGAAAAGTAGCAAAATTTGTTCCTTCTCGCCTTGATTATATATTGGAAATCATTTTTACACACGTTTCGCTAATTTTAATTCAATAAAATGCAGCTATTTATTTAGAAAGATTTATTTAGTTCTGGTTCTTCTAAAAGATTTTATAGAAAGCAAGATTTGATTAAAATCCGGGTTGGCAAGCAATACCGCTAAAATACCGTTATCGATTTAATACCCTTTCAACTGACTATCGTTACCCCTAAAATACCGAATAACTGAAAAAAATCTTTATCCTTTAAATATCGTTTCGGAAATAATAGAAAATATCGTTATCGTTACAAATTTTGGCTTTAACTTACGTTTCACGTTTTGTACTTCAGAAAGTGAAAAATTAAGTGTCAGCTAAAAACTCTACCAAAGATCACATAATTTGATTTGGAAAAGATAATAAAATAATCTACTGACAATGAAGTCTATAAGTTGTGGCTCGGGAAAATTAATTCTACCTAGAAAATGTAATAATAATTTATTTATTTATTCTAATTTTTATGTTTTTGTTAAATAGTAATTGTGTATTTAAAATTTCTTGTATTTTCTTATAATAGTTCCCGAAGATGATCTATAACTTAGAAATATTGAATAAAAACAAATGTTATAAACATAAAAATATAAAACTTATTGTTTTTAATTTTATATTTTTACATTTTTTTCTAAACAACCAATGACCTTAAGCCAAACTAGCACAAACACTAGAGTATTCAAAAACCGAAAACCGGTCAACCGGCTTCTTTTTTTTTTTTAAACCGATCTTTTTCGAATATTTTGTAAATTCGAAGAAAACCGAAAACCGGTCTTTTTTGTTCGGTTAACCGGTTTTTTTAATTACATCACCAACTGGGTTACTTGGTATCTTTTATTTTTTCCGAACACATAATCGTTTGTTTGGTTATGAAGATTTAGATGTAAGTTTGATATTTTTTTTAAAATAATGTATTTTATTATTTTTATTAATTTATATATTAAATTCCTTTTTTTTGTTTGTAATAAAAATAATTAACAAATTATATAAGCTTTTTATTCAAATAAAAAAACCGAAAAAACCGGTTAACCGGTTTTTTCTACAAAAACCGAAACCGAAACCGGTTTTTTTTAATTCGATTTTTCAAAGAAAACCGAAACCGGTTTTTTCAAAAGGTCGGTTTTTTGAATACTCTAACAAACACCACATAAAAATATTTTAGGATAAAAGTTTTTTCAGAAAATTTTAGTCTACCGATAACACTTTTCAGAGGGTTGACTCTTACCGTAGAATACTTGCAAACATAAAACTGTAATTGGTAAAATTTATCCCACGTTAAATTTTTGACTTTTGGGTCATTCCATGTCAAACCGCACAGGATTCGGATTGATCATCTCCGATTTTAATGAAAATCGCCACAAATATTCTAAATTGGCAGTGTTTAACAAATCATTAACCTCTCGAATCCAAACCCTTCCGGTTTTCGAAATATGACGTCATGAAAATTGACAAAAACGTCAAAATATCGAAAAAGTGTCCATACAAAGTCGCCCATAACTTTTTCTTTTTTATACTGGTACCATTTTATAGGTGAAAACATTACCTTCAAAATGGCGTCCCAAAAGTTTTTTTGTATTAAAAGGTTAAAGTTAATTTTTTTAAGTTTAACCTTCAAAGACCCATGTATCAAAATCCAATTTTTTCAAAATTCTGAAAAAATATATGTTAAAATTTGAGGCCTCTCTACATTTGTGGCAAAATTTTAAGGTGGAGACTCATTTGGTTCCTGAGTTATAAAGGAAAACGTGGTCGTAAGCAAATTTATCTTGACGGTATAATACGAAAAATCTTTTACATGCTATGAGTGTGTATGTGTGCACAATGTTTAGTATACATATTGTTGTTGTGTGTAAGCTTTTGCATATGAACTCGTCAACGAAAATTTGCTTACGACCACGTTTTCCTTTTTAACTCTGGAATCAAATGAGTCTTCACCTCGAAATTTTGCCACAAATATAGAGAGGCCTTAAACTTTAACATATATTTTTTTCAGAATTTTAAAAAAATTTAATTTTGAGATATGGGTCTTTGAAGATTAAACTTATAAAAATGACATTTAACCTTTTAACACAAAAAAACTTTTGGCACGCCATTTTGAAGGCATGGTTTTCACCTTTAAAATGGTACCAACAGAAAAATTTTAGGTTGTATGGTTTAGAAGTAGACTATTCAAAAACCGAAACCGAAAACCGGTCTACCGGTTTCTTTTTTTTTTGACCGATCGGTTTCGAATATTTTGTAAATTTGAAGAAAACCGAAAACCAGTATTTTTTGTTCGGTCAACCGGTTTTTTTATTTACATCACCAACTGGGTTACCTGGTCTCTTTTATTTTTTCCGAACACTTTTATAATCGTTTGTTTGGTTATGAAGATTTAGATGTAAGTCTGATAGATTCCGATGAAGACTTTACTTTGGATATTCCAAATTCAAATAGTTTAATGATCTAAATAACACAATAAACAGTATTTAAAATCCTAAAAAAGAGACTGTACAAAATCATTTATCATTCTATGTGACTTTCTCCGAGAAAAGGGACCTAGTTTGTGAAAATGAAGTTTTGAGAAAAACGCATTTAAAGTTTATCACTGTGAACACACTTTCAGTTAGCCGATGCGATTTGGTATGGTTTGTTGTGATTGGATGCCGACTTTGGTGACGACCTTTTTTTCGCTTTTAGAGTGACAATTTAAAACCAAAAAAGTAAAATTTTAATGTTTTTCTCATTTTTATCGATTTTTCCAAGTTCGTATTGTACGTTTTTATGGGGTAAATAAATTTTTATCAGAAATCTAACTCATTTCATCTTATTCTACACCCTTTAAGGTACCAGAATACACTCTTAAGTCCAAACACGTTTTTTGACACACTAGGTCCCTTTTCTCGGAGAAGGTCACATATGATGATTTCATATATCTTGATAAATGCTACAAAAGAACTGAAAATTTGGAAAATTTATATAATTGTCTTTTGACTATTTGCCCAACATCTACTATTAGTGAAAGAGTATTTTCCACTTCTAGCTGTATCAAAAGCAAACAAAAAATCGTCTTAAAACGAATCATTTAAATTGCATATTATTTCTTAAATATTATTTTAGAACTGAAAAATAGATTTTCTTTCAACATATTTAAAAAAATATTGGTTTTAAGTTAATTTTTTGTTGAAATGAAATACAATAAAAAAATTTAATTTAAATGAATGTATGCATTTTTTTTATTTTTATTACTTTATAGATTAAATTTCTGTTTTTTTTTTTGTAATAAAAACAATTAACAAATTATATAAGCTTTTTAATCAAACTAAAAAAAACCGGTTGACCGGTTTTTTCTGCAAAAACCGAAACCGGTTTTTTAAAAATTCGATTTTTCGAAGAAAACCGAAACCGGTTTTTTCAAAAGGCCGGTTTTTTGAATACTCTATTTAGAAGTTATGGGCGACTTTGTATGGACACGTCTTCGATATTTTAACGTTTTTGCCAATTTTCATGACGTCATGTTTCGAAAACCGAAAGGGTTTGGGACCGAAAGTTTAATGATTTAATAAACACTACCCATTTACAATATTTGTGGCGAATTTCATTAAAATGGGAGATGACAAATCGGAAAATGACAATTTTCTGTGCGGTTTGACATGGAAAGACCCTTTTGTCTTTTTTACTTAAATTAATATAAAAAGCTTTATTATGCATAGAACATGGTTTAATATATATTATTAAATGTAAAAAGTATTGGATTTTTTTCGACGTTTATAAAATTTCAGCTTTGTATAAAAAGATTCGTTTACATTCTTTATACATAGTTATTAATACCGCATAAGCCATTCAACGTATTTGTATACTCCAATTTTTTAGCTGCTATATTTTCGACCAAATCTACTAACGCCTTAATACTATTATTAAATTTTCTTTAAACAACTGCTGTTTTGTTAAAAAGTTAATTAAAACTTCGTGTAGAATAACCGTTGATAGACTAGAGGCGAAAACATAGCAAATATTTTGTTTAATTAAATAAAAATTTGGCAATTTATCAATTTTATTGCAAAACAATTAAAAAAAAAATATTTTAGATTGTTGTTTAGATTATGGTAAATATTTTTCTACACTCAACTTGAATTGTTTTATTAAAACAGATTTAGTAAATATCTAAAGCAAAATATAACAATGTCAACATAACATTAATGTCAATAATTTAAACAAACATATAAGAATCGGCAGCATACCTAGCAGTGATGACTACATATAAATATATTGAACGAATTTTTTTTATTTTAAATTTATTTTGTAGTTTTATAAACGAGTTCAAAGGGTCATATACAATTTAATAGAAAAAAAAAACTACTTTACAATGTCACTATAAATAACTTGAAAATTTGTTCACTCATTGGTTAATTTAATTTTCAGTATAGCATTCGGCTAAGATTTCAAGAACATATCAGTCTGCTAATATTATACACAAAATCGTACAGGTAATACAGTTAGTAAAACATTAACGTGCTTCTAAATTTAGTGTCTATTTCTTCGACAGGTAATGAAGCTCATCTCATTTTTAAAAGCATTTTTAAGAGATTTAATGACTTTCCAGTTTTTAATCAAAATATGTTAGATTGGTCCCCTTTTAATCTTTTCTAAAATATTTTAAAATAAAAGCTAAATATTTCTATAATGAAAACAACCACTTTCGATATGGCAAATAGATCAGTTTTTAAGAAAATATACGTTAAATTTAACAGTGAGCCAATAATTGCATATTGTTATTTTCACTTGAGATTATTATTAATAGTCCTTAAATAAAAAAAACGACTGTTCCTTCTTCCCCCTCCTACTAACCAAACAATAAGTTCGAAAACTAAATTTTTTTAATTTCTTAGCTTATTTTTAATCCTAAAACATTCGAAAATACTAAAATCATTTGTTTGAATTTTGTTTGGTCATTAAATGAAGCTGTGTGCTAAATTAGCCTGGAAGATGCACGAAAATCAGAATTGCGTATATTCAATTATATTTTGAACGATTTGTCTAAAAATTGATTTCGATTTAATTTTTAATCGAATGAATTCCTTATTAAAAATTCACGAGAATTCAGATCAAAGTAATTTAATCCATTTATCCCAATAGATTTTACCAATTATTGAATTCAGTCATTAGAAACTCATTTGATTTCTTACTCATTCGATTTACAATTTGACAATTCATTAAATTTTTTACTCATTCAATTAACCATTTCGAATTTTATTCTTCAGTTGATTTTGTTTCATGTGATTGATCAATTTATGTATTCCATTCAATAACACTGTCCAACAAATTAAGACTTTTTGAATGGAACAGAATAGCGACCCCATAATTCTGAAAGGGTATGTTGAGTAGATCATTTTTGTAGAACAAACTTATGGTCCAGCACGTCTGAGTTTTTTTTACAGTGGGTCAAAGTTTTCATTTTTTGGTCGAAGGGAGCATTATACTATATGAAAAAAATGCTGTAAGTTAATGTCTGAGAGAATTCTTATGGTCAGAGTTGTATTGTGGAATTGTATGAGGATTATTTTTGTGGAAGATCTTAACCCTCTAACTGGTCTCTTTATGGGTCAATTTGACCCTTTTTTCGACAAAATCAAAAAATATCCTTTAAAAAAGGACATTTAAGGATTAAAATATTCTACGAAAATGTTTGCCGGAAAATTTCAGTGTGGGTCACCAAAGACACCAATGTTGTAAATAAAGCTCTTTACGCTTAATAAGTAAAATTATACACCAACATATACAAAACAGGTAAAAACGGCGTCAAGTTCGTCCGGGCCAAACACTGAGTTCTCGCGTCTAGTCAGGTGTGACTTACAAATCGGGTGTGATATTTATTAAAATTAATAATAAAAAATAAAAGAAAAAATTCAAGCATAATAGAGCTACTAAGCAGTACATATCAAGTGTGATTTTTACTAAAATTAATATAAAAAAAGAAAAATTAAAGCTTAAATAAGCATGGCGGATACACATGGCTTAAATACACAATGAAATGCTTTCAAACGCATTCAAACAATTTTCCCCAGATTATCTGCAGCAAAATTAAAAGAAGGTAAAACACGGTTTTAAGAAATAATTTATTTCATTTAATGTAAATTACCTTTTCTAGGAATGCTCGTTGGACCCGATATAAGAAAATTATTACAAGATGAAGAATTTTATGGTCATCTGTCGGATATGCAAAAGACAGCATTTGACTTTATGCAGCTGGTTATATCAGAATTCCTTGGAAACTCAAAAGCACAAAACTATGCAGAAAATATTGAAAGCATGCTAATCGGTTTTAACAATATTGGCGTTAAGATGTCACTTAAGCTGCATTTTCTGCACTCTCATCTCAATTTTTTTAAAGAAAACCTTGGAGCGGTTTCAGATGAACACGGTGAAAGGTTTCTTCAGGATATAAAGGTATTGGAAGAAAGATTCAAAGGGAAATCCCAAAGTGTAATGATTGCTGAATACGTATGGGGCTTGTACAGAAACCTTGACCCATCGGAACATACACGTCAAGCTAAATACAGGAAAGCATATTAAGTTTAATCTTTAATCCATTGTCATACTACTGCTATTTTCCAATTCCCTTTTACTCGAAAATTTGAAGCAAAAAAATAAATATGTACATACTATAATAAACCACTATTAAAACAAAACTATTATTTTTTTATAGAAGTTGGCGTGTAATTTTGCCAATTAATCGTAAAAAACTTTATTTACAACAATGGTGTCTTTGGTGACCCCCACTGAAATTTTCCGGCAAACATTTTCGTAGAATATTTTAATCCTGAAATGTCCTTTTTTAGAGGATATTTTTTGATTTTGTCGAAAAAAGGGTCAAATTTACCCATAAAGAGACCAGTTAGAGGGTTAAGATCTTCCACAAAAATAATCCTCATACAATTCCACAATTCAACTCTGACCATAAGAATTCTCTCAGACATTAACTTACAGCATTTTTTTCATATAGTATAATGCTCCCTTCGACCAAAAAATGAAAACTTTGAACCACTGTAAAAAAAAACTCAGACGTGCTGGACCATAAGTTTGTTCTACAAAAATGATCTACTCAACATACCCTTTCAGAATTATAGGGTCGCTATTCTGTTCCAAAAATGTTGTTGGACAGTGTAATTACATTGGAAAAATTTATAATTATGTTATTTTATTACAGAAACTTTAACGATTTCTTTTAAATACAAGAAGAAAACAAAAATTATTAATTTGTAAAAATAAGTCGACAAAGTTAAAAGCAATCTAAGATATTGCTAACTCAAAACTATAGACCGCTGCACAGTGGGTTCGATGGTACCCAAAGTGACGATTAATTCATAGAAACCGTAGTTTTAAAATATTATATTTTTTAATTGACGAGTTATTATAGGAACATAAAAACACAGCATTTTAGAAAGAAAAAAGTTAAAGCGCTTTATTGTTTTTTTTTACAAAAATACCTTAGTTCACAGTTTATGCTGTAACTTTGGAATGAAAAGCGATAAATTAATGAATAAAATTGGAAATTAAAGCATAATTAAAGCGCTATTAAAACATTTTATATATGTTTTTATATTAGTATAAATTTAATTTTAAATCCAATTTTTATTTTTCACAAAAATTTATAAAAGTATAAATTTTAAAAAAAAAAATCACAAAAGAGAATATTATAATTTTGTAGTAATGAGTAATAATAAATACATAAAAACACAGCTTTAAAATTTAAATGGAAGAAAAATTTTTTTTAGCCAGTTAGACGGTTTTTTGTTTTTCGGAAAAAATATGATCTACAATTTGCACTGTTACTTTGAAATCAAAATAAATTTAAAGAATAAGTAAATAATATATATTTCTATTAGTATACATTTATATCAAGTTTTTGCTTTCACTAAATTCAGTAAATGTTAAAATTAATCTGAAGAATAAAAATTTAAAACTGTTTGGGGAATCTTTGTTTTCGTTTTACCTTTTGAAAAAAATATTTTAAAAAATTTTTATTAGTTCACATTTTTAAATTCATCACAAATATCCCAATTATCATAATCTTCTTTATCATTATCAGTATTTTAATCACCATCTTCATTACCATCATCTTTATCATAATTTTCATTAAAAATATTTAGCAAAACTAATTGTCATTCCGAAGTTGATAAATTGCTAAATATAAATGGGTAAGAACTTAGCAGAAACCTATTGAAAATATCCTTATTGGACTTTTCCCGGCTGCCTTTGCGAGCAAAGTGCTCTCTATAATTTTTAAAATCTTTGTTTCTTGCTTCTTGAGCTTCTCCTGGCAATTCTCCTATTGGTAAAAATTCTTGCTGTATAATCTCCGGCCCGTGAATAAAAAGTTTATGCAAAGTTCGAAGCTGTATTGTGAGCAAATTTACGAAAATTTTCCAATTGAATCTTATCACCACAAGAAACAACAATAAGTATTGTAAGCATTTTTTTTAATTTCAGCAGAAATTTTCGTGTTCTGAAAAAAACTTCTGGCGGTGTTTCCGTCATTCGAATTAGCAAAGCCGGGTTTTGGCGGATCAAGAATCAAACTAGTTCTTTCTCGAAACTCGTTTTGGATACGACATATTTTTTCAAATAGCAAGCTTTATCGTAGAGACGAGAATAAATTAATAAAGGCGTGTAACTTTAATTTTAGAACTTGTTTGTTTAAATTATTATTAAATAAAATTAATATAACATAAACTATATGGTGGTAATAACTTTTGGTTATGAAAATTTTAGTACGTTAGAATAAGTTCGTGAGGGTGCGTAAACCATTTGTGATCGTGATTAAATTAAAATTTAATCACTTGAATTTGCCTAAAAATATTAAATATTGTAGTCGAGCTTAAGTGACCGAAATAACTCATGCACTCATAACTAAAAAAACCAAATGCATCAAACAAAAACAATAACATACCAAAAATAAAAGGAATGACAATGTTAAAACATAAAAATACATTTACTGGTCTTTTTGAAGAAATGACAACCAGAGTTTTTATACAAAAAAGAAAATAAAAAAGGGCCGGACATTGTCTGGACTTATTTTATTTTAAATATAAGCTGATATCCTATACTTTTCTAAAATCCATAAAACTAATTCAAACTCTTACTAACTTAATATTTGTGGCCCATTAACTAGGGAAATTATCCCAATTTTGTACCTTTTTTAAAAAAATTATTAAAAATATTTACACATAATTTTTATAAGCAAAAAAAAAATTTACTATATACTTTAATACCTGATGTTGATACCTGCTTCGGGTCATAAAATTATGTTATTCGACCTGAAGTATTTTGTTTACTTTTGGCACTTCTCTGACGTTCACCTTTGTGCTTAAATAAATACCATATCTATTTTTTTTACACATGAAACAATATTATTTTTAAAATATAAACTTAAAATTACATGTTAAAACTGTATTTATACAATACTAATTCGCACAGAATTCATAAAAAATATTTGGAATTGTGGTATGTTTTTCATATCACCGGCCCGGAACGAGTTAAAATAAGTTCACTGCTCTAGCCAAAAATTTTCTAAAATTTTAAGAGTTTTATATGCTTAACAGAATTTTATAGACCATAGGTTGATTTTTATGATATTTTCTGAAAATAATTTTTGAAACATAAAAATTGGAATTTTAAAAATATTAATATTCATTAATTTAAAACAACTTTGCAAAACATAAAATTAAAAATTATTTTTAATTATCAAATTTATTTTTTTTTTGTTATTAAGATTAATCTACAAAATGGATTAATATTGAAATAATTTTACACTTGCCTTTAACTACGTATCGCATTTTAAATTATTACAAAAGAATCTGAACAACCTTGACGTATACGTAATATGGTTTGGTTTTCTTAAATAAAATATCCATCATACGTACCCCTATTAATATACTTATATATACAGGTTGGTTGAAAAGTTCCTGCGCTAACCAAGAGATGGCACTGCTAGCTCGAAACTTTTTTTTTCTCAAGTTGGTATAACTGTCCTGAGAACACATGCAAAGTTGCAAGTCATTCTGTCAATTCTTTCTTTGTTTACAAGCCATTTGAAGTTGACGTGTCATTGATTTTTTTTAATAGATAGTCAATAGATTCTTTGTTTTGAAGGGTTTAAAAGCACCTCACCTTCAAAACGCACCGTTGAATTTTGGGCTGGTGAATTAAAACGTTGTCGTACCAGCCTTGAAGACGATCCACGCGAAGGACGACCAAAAACTGCAACCACAGCAGAAATCATTGAGCAGGTACATGATATGGTTAGTGAAGATCCAAGTTTGACTATGCGTGAAAATTCTAATGCCATAGGCATCTCAGACGAACGAGTACTCCATATTTTACATGAAAAATTACGTATGAAAAAACTGTTTGGAAAGTTGGTGCCGCACATATTGGCAATTCAACAAAAACTAAATCAAAAACAAATTTCTCAGCGTAATTTGGAGCGTTTTAAGCCGAATAAAACCGACTTCTTGCGTCGTTTTATAACTATGGATGAGACTTGTATCTACCACCATGATACTAAATTGAAACAAGAACGTTTAGTGCACTGAAGCTGGTTGTTCAGCTCCAAAGCAGGTGAAGTCACAACGATCAGCAAAGAAGGTTATGGCATCAGTTTTTTGGGATGAAAAAGGATTTTGTTGATAGATTATCTTCAGAAAGGTAAAACAATCAACTCTGAATATTATTGCAGCCTTTTGGATCAGCTGGATGAAAAAATTCGTAAGAAAAGACCTGTTTTAAAAAAGAAAAAAATCATTTTTCATCAAGACAATGCACCTGCTCACAAAAGTGTTTTGACGATGGCTAAATTCAAAGAATTAAAGTACGAATTGCTTGAACATTCACCGCATTCACCAGATTTGGCTCCCAGTGACTACTATCTCTTCAGAAATCTCAAACAATTCCTTAGTGGAAAGCATTTTTCGTCGAATCAAGAGGCCATAGCAGCCGTAAACGGTTATTTTGCAGAGCTTCCGTAAAACCATTATAAGGATGGGATAAAATTATTGGAAGATCATTGGAATAAGTGTATTGAGCTTCTAGGAGATTATATTGAATAAAAAATATATTTCGTAACAAAAACAATATTCTTTTATTTCGAGCGCAGGAACTTTTCAACCAACCTGTACATATGTGCCAATACTGAAATAAAATCTTTTAGTTTCCGATTCAGGCTTTTTATTAAAAATCACAGGCTTCCAGAGCGTTTTCAGTCGAAAAATTCTCTAAATGTAAAAACTTGTTCGCAATTAAAACAATCTTACAAAACTTATCTATAAAAATATGATCTAATATATTTTACTACCATTTTTCATTACAATATACTGTTGTTCTTAATTGACATTCTGTTAACAAAAAATTTGAATGATTTTTCACAACTAAAAGTGTACAAATTATGTTAAAGGAGAATTCGATTTAAGCAAACATAAAAAAGAATTTTTCTGATCCCAACCCAATTATTTACATTAATAAAAAAGATTTTTCCAATAATAGCAAAATTTTTATATTACTAACTTTGGGCTAAACACATATATATTGCTAAATTATGCCAAACTCGAGTTTATCTTAAACCTGGCCCAATTAAGATACCCAATAATAATATATTTTTAATTTTATATAGCTCAAGATCATTATTTTTTAATGTTATAGTCAGAAATTTTCTTACCACAGTATGATTATAGCCAATCATGCTATAAAATAGAAAGTGGTCAGAAAATATTTACTATAATAATGATGTTAGCGACCATATTTATGATTATAACCGACTTATAAACCAATAACTATATTGTGACAACCATACCGGAATGCGGTAAGTATATTATAGTAGCAGTGATCATGTTTATTTCTTTGCGTATTCTAGGTCATTTGAAACATTTATATAATAGTATTTTAGTTTTTTAATTTGTATATTGTAAAACCGTGAATTAATGCTATATTAGTTGAACGATTTGCAAAAGTATTAAGACTTTAAAATTTAAAACGAAAAATCATTTTTAATAACAATCATCAACAATATATAACCAAGGAAAAAAGGCACATCCCTAAAATGCTGATTTTATTAAAAAAAAAAAAAACTCTGAATAAATGGAACAGATAGCATCCAGCAATAGTTTTTCAATTCCAATTTATTCCTGTATAAAATAAAAAAAAAAACTTAAAATAGAGATTTTTCAAATAAGTATAAATTTACAGTTCAAAGGAATTTACGAACGTTGGGAAAGTTTAGTATTTCAACAACTTTAAAACAGTAAAATAGTACGATATTAAATATAACTACTGCTGCTACTATTACGAGATTTGAATATAGGTTTAATACGACTACAACACACAAATCGACCTGATTTCAAGTAATGTTAACTTTGGAACACAAGTAAACGAACAAAAAATAATTGAATTTTAGTTTTTCGTAATAACTGTCGATAACAGACTTACGGGCGCTGGTCTAACAAAATAACAAAAAATCCTACAACAACATGCGATTTTAGTGCGAACCAAAAAAAAATGGGTCGTCATTTGGAAGAGTATAAGGAGAGTTAAAATTGCCTACTCTTTAGCTCTTTTAAATAGATATTGTGTTAATGGATGCTGTACTGTTTCATTTACCAGTTTGTTGCTCTTAGGAAATTCCTGTTTCAATTTCAGTATTTCATTGTGTTGGGCAAAAAGTACTCATTGAACTACTTCCTGGATTTTCATTTTCGTTTTTTTTTTTTTTTTTTTTGTAGAGTATTTAGATTCGTAAAAGACATACTGACATACTCTTGATGCTTTAGCACTTTCAAATCTCACACTCTTGCGCCTTTAGCGAAAATATAAAGATATTACAAATAATTCCTCTCCTTTTTATGGAGAAATTTCGTGTTTTCTCGTTTTTTTGCAAACACCAAAAAAACACACAGCATTTATACATCGTATTTGATGACGATTCGTTGTGTTCCATATTTTTCTCGTTTTATGTTTTTGGTAATGAGCCATACGTTAAGTCGTCACTATCTTTAGACTCGCTCAGTCGTCATTGCGTGTTGTAGGTGGTCGGGTGGTGACTCCAGCTATAGAGGAAAAAAAAAAAGAATTTTTTTCCTAAATCCTTTTTCCAAGAAGCAAGTGTTTGCTTTAAAGTATTTTAACATTAAACCAAATTAGTGCAAAAAAAAATTGTTTAGAGTTTAAACGTTATTTTTGACCAGTTATAAAACGCGTGTGGCATGATACAGTTGTGTGAAGTTAACGCATTTTGAATAGGATTTTTCTTAAGAATTGGATACAAAATATGTATTTGTGTGTTTGTTATAAAAATAAATAAATAACACTAAAATATCATTGAACTATGAACTAAAATTCCGACAAACTAAAAACAATTACCACGGTAACCAAAACTATTAAACCGCCATAAATTTACCATGGATGCTGCTGCCTACCAAGATGACTCATATTACAAAGACAAAAGTTTTAAATTTTTTTTTAAGGATTTTTCAAAATAAACATACTCTCAAGACATATTTTTGTAATAAAGAAGACTTTCGAATACAAAGTTATTAATGGTTTAAAAATTTGCAAAAGAAATTTCTATATAATTTAAAATGAAATTTTAAAAAAAATTTCAGATAACTTTAAATTTTTATTTTGTGCGAAAATTTCAAAACCGATTGAATTTTATTATAAAAGCCAAATATCCAGATGCGTACTTAAATTGGTTTTAAAATCTTAATTACATTAAGAAAAAGAGAAAAAAATTTATTAATTGTATTTACAAACTTTTGAATGTAAAACTAAAAATTTCCAGACTTATAATTTCAGAAATATTTCAAAAAAATTTAAAATTAATAAAATCTCAAACCAGTTCACATCAATAATGTTAAGAAATCTTGAAATATTCCTAACCCCTGGCCTCTCTAGATTACAAAATATAATTTCAATTTAATTGTTAGTTTCAAAACACTAAAATACCTTTTAATTAAAATTGGGTTTATTGTATTAGCAAATGTTTTATTTTTTTTTTTTTTTTGTGTTTCTACAATTTGCCACCATAAACTAATGAAATACCAATTTTATGACGCTTTTCGCACAAAACCACAACATTTGATTAAAATTCATGTTCGTGGTAAATAGCAGCAAAAACAAAAATAAATAAACTATACATAGTAAAACAACACTAACAACTAACTAAAATAAAATCCAATTTAACCAAACTACAAAAACTATCTGTGTGTTCATTATTATTAGTTTTTTAATATAATAATAATCATGCTAATCAATTATCACCATTTAATGCAATTCGTACTCTTCACCTCTGGAAAAACCAATTGAATGCTGCATTTTTTCCACTCGATGTTTTGTGGTAAGTTTGTTGTATACTGTATAAAATATTTTGTAGCAAAATATAGTTAAACCATTAAAAAGTTTTAACAAAATATTAAAAAATAAATATAATGTGCAGGTCTTTTATTCAATGTGTGCTATCTACAAATGTACAATATGTTAGGAGAGTTATAAAATGAAATTATGAATAAATGAATTAATTAGTCTTTTAAAGTATTTATAAAAAACGTGCACTTGAACTAAAAAATAATTGTAAATTGTCACTTATAAACTGGTTAAAGTTTTGTAAGTAATATTACACAAATTCATTAAATGTAAACATTTAAAATGTGTAAAAAAGTTTTGTACATACAGGTTTATATACATGATTTCAATAGAATTTGTTTAAAATTAAACAAAATTTTTTTAAAATTAAACAATTTTTGTTTAAAGTTAATATTAATTTGCTGAATTATAATTGTTCGCAAAACTACACTCAGATCTCGTATTATTTAAATTTGATGTTATGCGATTTTAAAATTGACTTTTTTTATAAACGCCGACGTTGATTTTGAATAAAACACAAATTATTTAGGAAATTATTGTCATTTATTTTTATTATGATAACATGGTTTGGTTAAATTATGTATGGAACAAAATATCGGCCAAATGGCCGCCGCGACCTCGGCGGCACACCTCCATCCGATGGTCCGAATTTTCGATGACGCTGAGGCATAATTGAGGTTCTATGTCGTTAATGTGCCGAATTATCTCATCCTTTAGCTCTTGAATTGTTGCTGGCTTATCGACGTACACCTTTTCTCTCAAATAACCCCACAGAAAGAAGTCCAACGGTGTCAAATCACATGACCTTGGCCATTTAAATTTGTCGCTCAAAAGAGCCATTGTTTCGTTAGCTGTGTGGCAAGTGACACCGTCCTGTTGAAACCACACATTGTGCAGGGTCATATCCTCAATTCCTGGCCACAATAAGTTCGTTATCATCTCGCGATAGCGAACACCATTCACGACACACTACACACTATCGCGAACAACAGCAATGTCTTCCGCAGAACGAACTGGGCCAGCATGCACAGGTGTTTTCACAGACCCTGTTTGGTGAAATTTGCCCACAATTCTCCCAATTGTGGACACATTTGGTCGATTATGCTGACCAAAAAAAAATCACGAAGTGCACGAAATGCATTTTGATTTGAACGCCCATTTTCATAATAAGCCTGAATAACTTTAACGCGTTGCTCGATTGTGTATCTTTCCATGGTTCAAATTGAGTTAGTCTGATATTGAAAAGTGTCAAATGAAATGCAGAAAAAAACTTGACGTTTACGTGTGGTTCACACCACCCTTTATATCTTTTATTTTCAAATTAAATTTTTTTACAATGGAAAATTTTACTTTTCAGCATTATTTGAGGACTATTTTAAGTGTTTAGTCTGAAGGGATTTGGAACAGATATTAGTTTTAAATTTTCAAACTAGCCTGTCCGAATTTTCCTGTAGAACGTCAAATTACTTGTTATCCGTAGAGGTAACTGTAATTTACTTCTACAATATTTATTTGGGACAATTTACCAGGATTTATAAAACCAATTTGTCAGAGTTTGGTAACTTTGTTACCATTTGGGTTTTGAAAACTGAAAAAAACACAGAAAATTTCCAAAAGTGTAGGAATTATTTATTTGGGGTAATAAATGAATGCCTGCCATTTACTTTTTAAAGATTCTTTCATTAAAATGTTGCCTGCGGATTTGCTGCGGATT
Organism: Eustalomyia histrio; assembly: GCA_949748255.1. Taxonomy (NCBI): domain Eukaryota; kingdom Metazoa; phylum Arthropoda; class Insecta; order Diptera; family Anthomyiidae; genus Eustalomyia; species Eustalomyia histrio. The sequence continues at coordinate 46,887,674 of OX456526.1, read as the reverse complement.
TGGCTTCCTTTCGTGAGCCCCAATTTTGTCATATTTTTTTAGCGTTTCGGCCAGTATCTCACCAATAGCAGCAGTAATATTGTCTTTCGGGGCACGAGAGACTTTACGTGTTCCCACAAAAAATAGTCTGATGGGGTCAAATCGCACGATCTTGACGGCCCATGGACTGCTCCAAAGCGTGGGATTAATTGCTCACCAAACACTGCTCTCAATAGATTCATGGTATCGCGTGTCATGTGGCATGATCTTGTTAAAACTACATGACTCCCAAGTACAATTCTTTCATTTTGGGCAAAATAAAGTAGGTAATCATCGCGATACGGTAGCAATATTCTCCTCGGTATGCACTCTTCGCATATGGGTTGGTGGATTAATGTCACGAATCTTTTTTTTTACACACTGAAAAAAGAGATTGGGGAAAGTTATCAAGGTGGCATGTAAGCATTCAAGATATAATTATTACTATGATAATTTGAATAAAAGCGATGGTGATCCGAAAAAAGTATAGAATTTTGTAAATAAAACCCTTGGGAGAAGTATAAAGAAGAACTGTAACCTCACAACAACAGCTGGCACACTAATTTTTGATGATCAAGTGAAGGCAAATGTTCTGAATCAGTATTTCGTACAATCTATGAGTGATTTAAAAAGTCAAATTCAAATATTTCCAGGTGATGATTGTAATTTGTTGAGAACTTTATGTCAAACTGTAAACCGTTTTAAAATTTAACCAATTACCATAGATGATATGAGTGCAGTTGTGAATAATTTGAATTTAAAAAAATCCACTGTTAATGATAATATCGCCCCAAAAGTAATATACAATTGTAATGAAATATTAGCTCCGATACTAACAAATATTTTAAATAAAATTATTAATTCGTCGAGCTATCCAGATTGTTTAAAAATAAGTAAAATTATTCCTATACCAAAAGTTTTAAATGCTTCTGAGTCCAGTCATTTTCGTCCGATTTCTTTACTGTCGTCTATTGATAAAATCTTTGAGAAATTGATTCACGAGCGGCTGTTGTCATATTTTGATAGTAAAAGCTTTATGTACAAATATCAGTACGGTTTCAAAAAAGGATGCGGCACTGAAGAAGCAGTGGCGAATGTTGTAAATTTTATATGTGATGGTATGGATAATGGTTCGAGCGGTGTTGCAGGGCTTTTCTTAGATTTCACGAAGGCTTTTGATCTTGTTGACCATAGAATAATGCTACAGAAATTAAGGTATTATGGCGTTACGGACAATGAATTGGAGATTTTTGAATGTTTCTTTAATAATCGAAGACAATTTGTACAGTTGAACAATGGTAAAAGTGAAATGTTAAATGTTGAAAGTGGAGTGCCTCAAGGTAGTTGCTTGGGACCTTTGCTGTTTTCTATTTATTTAAATGACCTTTGTAACTTGAATCTGACTGGTAGATTATATATGTTTGCTGATGATGTCTGTCTATTATATCCCTACAAAAACGATTTGGTACTGAAGACTAATATGGAACGAGATGTTGCTCTTATTTTCGAATATACACGGTTAAATAAATTGATACTTAATGCATATAAAACTAAACTTATCAGATTTAGGCCACATTCACATGCATTAAATAATAATTTTAATATTTTTGTAGACGGAAATCTAATTTTTGAAACACATGAAGTATAATATTTGGGAATTGTTTTACAAAGTAATCTATCATGGGATTTGTATATTGCAGAAGTAAAGCGAAAGATTACTCCGGCTGTTGGTATATTATATAAAATGAAAAATAAACTGAATAAGAAAACTAAGCTTTTAATCTATCAGTCCCTGATACAAAGTCACTTAAATTACATGGTAATAATATATGGATACAAAAACACAAATGATTTAAAGTCGCTGCAAGTTATGCAAAATAAAGCCTTAAAAACAATTCATAATTTACCAATAATTTACCCAACTGTATCTCTTTATGCCAATATCTGTAAACCAATTTTGCCTATTTATGAACTATATAAGTATCAACTATTAATGTATATGTTTAAATCCTTACACAATATAGGATATCGTACAATAACTTTTGTTCAAAATCAATCGTTTTTTAACACGAGAAATCAGCGAAACTTACATACACCAAGGTGCAGATTGGAAACAACAAAGCAGCGAATACAATATATGGGAAGTTTTGAATACAACAACTTACCTTTAAGGTTGAAAACAATAAACATAATTTCAAATTTTAAAAGAGAGTTAAAAGAATATATTTTTGAAAATTTTGAAATGCTTCTTTCGTAAGTTAATACTTTAAAAATAATTTTGATCATAATTATATATATATATATATATATATTTTTTTTTATTATTATGCATACTCATGTTATTTAATTAAGTTATAATGACAGTATTTGCCAACTTGCCTCAATAATGCCCCTTAGGGGCGCTGAGGCCTAATTAATAATGAATTGTATTTATATGAAATGTTAATAAACTTATAATAATAATAATAATAAAAAAAAAAAAATATCCCTATATAAAAAACAATTTGAGTGGTTTATAAAGGGTGCCGCAAAATTCATTCTAGATTTGAATTATATAAAAAACATATCGGGAAAATTGCCTCCATGGCTTTGATACCACAGACGGACTCTTGTGTCGAAATTTTTTATGACAATTTTGTAAAAATGTGACTAAATTTAGTTGATGCAGCGTTGAAATTCTCTCTTCTTTTGTTTGACTTCAAATATTCCCATAAGAATAAATACAATTGTGTTAAGTCATACCATCTAGGGGGTCAATTCTCATTACCAAAAAAAGAGAATACACGACCAGGAAATGTCTTATGTTGTAGTTGAATTGTTACGTCTATATAACATGTGGCACCGTTTTATTGGATCCGCCTGTCGTCCACATCAATATCATCCAATTAAGACAGACAGATGTCTGTTGCCTTATTGCTTTATCGAGCACCAGTAACAGTCAATGCTTGACTAGCAAAACTATTTTTATTTTTGCGGTATGAACAGCGAAAAAATAAGTGTAATAAAAACTTTCATCTGACATACGAATACATGATAGATTTCAATTCGACGTCCAAAAACTGCAACAATAGCAGAAATCACTGCCAAAGTACATGATATGGTATTAAACGGTCGTCGAATAAAAGTGCGTGAGATAGGTAATGTCATAGGCATCTCAAATGAAGGGGTCAATTTAATTTTGCATCAAAAATAATAGACGAAACAGCGGAAACACGAATCTATTAATGGTTGTCTGGGATTACAAAAAAATGTTATTTTTTGACTATCTTCAAACAACTAAAACAATAAATTCAGAATATTATTATAAGCGTCGACATAAATTGAATGATAATTTTCTTTAGCAATAGCAAAATTCAACGAATTGAAGTACGAATTGCTTGACAGCCTCCACCTTATCCCTTTGACGACCACAGATAAGAAAGCTTACCAAATAGTTTTTGGCACTTATTATTTTCCAGGTAAGAGATAGAGAAAAAGTGGCTTAAAGTAATTTGTAGAGGTGGTTTGGGGTAAGAAAAATGTAGTGGGTGGCAGGTATACAACTGCTTCCAAACACCAAATTGGTCAAAAAGAGGTATTTATTCTAGGGACTGCTAGTATGTCAGAAAAAGGCTTATCTTATTGAGATTTAGATATGTTTTGTGTTCATCCTTTACCTCCACCCACATTTTTAGAACTGTCTGATTCTGCAAAATGTATCTTCTATAAAAATTCATAGATTCTAAAAAACTTAGATTCTAAGACCTTTCTTTGATTAAAAATTCTTAGATTCTGAGGACATTTTTAAGGACTTTTTCTAGCAGAAATATTCTAACCTTTTAGGGACTTTTTCTAAAAGAAAAATTCTTAGACTTTAGAAACTATCTAAGAATTTTGCTTTAAAAAAAAAATCAATAGAAACTATGTTTTTTTTTTATTAAAAACGTCCTTAGATTTTAAAAATATTTTTGAGGGATTTTTCTTCAAAAAAGTCCATAGAATCGAAAAGGTTTTCTTAGAAAAGTCCTTAATATAAATTTTTTTTCTTTATGAAAAACATTTCTTAAAGAAATATACTTAAGTCTAAAGAACTTTTTCATTATCATAATACGATCAACATATTATAGTACGACTATAGTTGGAACAATCATAATCTCGCGTGCACATGCCGCGACTACTTTGGTATTTACCACAGCACTAATTATGTAAAAAAGTACAAATTTATAAGAGTTCATTTCCGTACACTAGCGATCAGTGGTTCCCACTTACTTTCGCTTATATTTTTTTTTATTTAATCAAAAACATTTGAATTGAAAGATTCTCAGAAAAGATAGTAGTAGTAAAAAATACGACAGATGTAATTGCAGAATTTTCAGAATTTAAGAGATTTAAAAGATAAAATTTTTTTGAAAAATCTTTCAATTAAATTGGCTTAGAAAAACTTAAAAACTCTAGGTTTTTGTGGAGTTTTCTATAATAACGCTTCTGACCATCTGTGATATTGTTTTATAGAATAAAAAAAATAATGTGAAAAGTCCTAAGAATTGGAATACCTTAACTTTTTATCAGTTTCCCTTTTTTATTTATTTATTTTTTAATTATGGGAACGGATATGGAAGATTATTTATTATTACTCCTAAGGGAGTCGTGATGCCCCATTTGGGAATCGTAGCTTTAGATACATAAATTGCCTTTAAAAATTATTATTTTTTAAATATTATTTTTTAAGGATCTTTGACCATTATGTGTGAAAGAAAATATCGGCCAAATTCTTGTCACGGCTTCGGTGGCATACCTCTATCCGATGGTCCATATTTTGAATGACTCTGCGACATAATTGAGGTTCAATATCGTTACTGTGCCGAATTATCCCTTATCCCTTAACTCTTAAATTGTTCCTGTACGCCAATAAGTACACTTTTTAATCTAATATCTCCAAAGAAAGAAGTCCAATGTGAGATAACACGGCTTTTGAATTTCTTGCGCAAAAGAGCCATTGTTTCGTTGGCTGTGTGATAAGTGGCACCATCCTGTTGGAACCGCATATCGTCTAGATCCGTATCCTCACTTTCTAGCCACAAGAAGTCCGTTATAATCTCGCGATAGCGAAAACCGACGACGAATCGAAGTTGACGGCTCTTCTGCCATACTATCGCCAATAACAGCAATGTTTTCCGCAGAACGAACTAAGCGAGCATTCAAAATAAATAAAAATCGCTTTAACCGAAAACATATGATCCTGAAAGGGTTATTGTCCTGATTTATTTCCCTGTAACTCTAATCTGTACTCAAATCTAAAAAAATTCATTGCTGGCAAGCGTTTTTCCTTGAATAAAGTTACAATTTCAGCTGTAAACGTTTTTTTTTGCAGAGCTTCAAGAAAATTATTGTAATTAAGGGATAGAATTTACTAGAATACACTAATTGTATTGAAGATTCAGGATATTCTGGATATTAAAAAAATAACATAGTTTTAAAAATCTAACTCTTGTTTGCATTGTTAAGCTAAGAACTTTTCGATTTGCATTTACTTTGGTAAACGAATTTTAGACTATATTTTTCTCTAACAAAATATTTAAATTCAAAATTAGGCTTAAAAATTTATAAGTGTTTGTGGTGTAGAGGGTAAAGAGCTAGCCTAGATTTCAAATATTTAAGTTCACTTAATTTTTTTTTAATTGAAATAAAATTTTTAAATGTTATATATTTGTGGTTTTATCAAATAATAGCAGCGTATCAACATTACAAATTTAGTTGCAAACAATTCCTTTATAGAACATGGTAGGGTAATTACTTTTATAAAAGTATTTAATGATACTAATTTAAGTTAAAAGGCACAATATCTTAATTCCAGGTTAAATAAACTTAATAAGTTAATATCGAAATTATTTTATATTTTCTATAAATACAAATTTCCAGATATTCTATATCTGTTTTGAAATGTTGAAATAATCTTCTCTTTCCACATTCACATTTTCTGGCTAAAGTATCAATAGATTAAAATTTTTTGTAAAAACTAATACATATTTTTCCTTTATTTACAACAATAAATTTAAAAGATGTCTATAACATAAATGTAGTTTTTACAAAAATAAACCTCATCATAAATTAAAATTCGATTACACGCATTCGTAAATAACAAAAACAAAATTATGTAATTATGTTTTGTATCTGACTTTATATTGTAGAAAATCAATGGCTTCATTTTTTTTTTTAATTTTAATTGCATTCTAATTTAATAAATTAGTATTTTTTCGGTGGTTTGTTATTTTGCTATACAAACAAATTTCTATATATAATTATATTTTTGTAAGCAGAAATTTTGTATAATTACACATAATTGATCTATTTAATTAAAAATGTGTGTAACTATTTAAAAAAAAACTAGTTATTTATTTTGTAAAATAGATGTTCAAATATTTTAAAGCTAATAATGCAGTTCATTAAATTAAAAAAAAGAAGAGATAAAATATTTGTATGGTTTTCAAATTACATAAAGGAAAGCAAAGCAAACAAATATAAATAATTAAAATATATTGGCTGTATTTCAATTGATATAAAAATAATAATATCTATTTGAAAAATTTAAATATTTAAATTTTTTAGTGAAAATTACTTAAATTTAAATTTTTTTAGTAAACCGACTTTTGTGGCATCTCTACTAAAGCATCGATTGAACTGGGTAATAAAATCTAAATTGTTTCATATGTTTTTCTAAGTAAATTTAAACAATTTTATCAATTTGTATTTAATCGAAAATTTCCTCACGATATTTAATTCAAGTTAAAAACACTCATACGCATACTTGATATTGAATTCGACTTTTAAATCACTCATACGTCTACATAAAATATTTTGTTCTTTTACAGACAAAGTTTATTGTTCTATTTGATAATTTATTCATAATTTATTGATATTTTTAGGATTTTTATTTGCAAAAATATTAAAATTTTAACATGATAATTTTTTGTTTTAAATTATAAATTTCTTTTAAGATAGAGAAATATTAAAAGAAATATTGTAAAACGAATGTATCGCAAACTTAACACTCCGATTTTCAGATTGGGACCTTGGGAACTAGAATGAGCTTATTTTGGAAATTAACGGATTTATTGCATAAAACTGATTAAAAATATATTACTCAAAGTACTTTCCATAGCCATAAGCTTTTCTCGGAAGAACGACTCAACTTTGGAGGCAAGCCAATCAACGACCAATTTTTTTCTTCATATCAAGTGAATATCTGTTGGTTCCGGTCATGTGTCATCGACCGGACCAAGTAGTAATCCGAAAAAGCGATGTCTGGAGAATACGTCTGTTGGCGTAAGACTTACCACTTCGTTTTTCCAAGTAGGTCTTGAACGATCTTGCAACATAAAGCCGATCGTTTTCATGCTGAAAAATCGCGCGGCTCAAACGAATGAATTGAGACCAAAAGTGTTCCCCGTGATCGTTTCATTCGGTTTGAGCAGCTCGTGGTAGATCACGTGCTGGACCCGCCAAATACAGAGCAAAAGATTCATACCATAAATATTCGGATTTGCGAAGGATGTTAATAGATTTCCGGTCAAAACCCATGACTTGTTTCTTAATGGATCAACTATTCCTCCCTTTTTTAATGTTCGACGTCGCAGTGCTTCAACTCTTATGGCTCAAAGTTTTCTTGCTTTTGAATCAATCCCATATGTTTAAGGCGTCCGATGACTGTGAACCTATCCACTCCCAATGATTCGACAAGTCCTGAAGCATTTCGTATTCGCCTACATACAGCAATAATTCCAATTATTTGTCTTCAAATATTTTGAGTTGACCAGGCCGTTACTTTTCTTCGATCAAACGACGATTGTTTAAATAGAGCATTCTCGCCGTAAACTTCCACTAGGATTCGATGACCGTCGTTCGCACTTTTATTCTTATTAAAGTAATGAAGAAAAAGTCCCCTCAAAAACAATTTATCTGTTGGAGTCAAATCGCGTAATTTTGGCAACCAATGGTCTGCTCCAAAACGTGACATTAATTGCTCACCAAACTCGCCTCTCGACAAGTTCATGGATCGCGTACTTTGTGGCATCTGACACCGTTTTGTTAAAACCACATGCCAAGCTAGTCCAACTCTTCCATTTTGGGCAAAAAAAGGCGATATTCATCGCACGGCACTTTGCGCCATTGGCAAATTGACATATCGCGACCATCATTCACACTGGCCGATTCAGCATCAATATTTTTCTCGGTACGCACTCTTCGTGGATTAATGACCAATGATGTGAAACTGTTGCGAAATTGGATCACATCAGCTTGAACTGGCTGTAGGGTGGGTCAAGAAATTTTTATTTACACTGAAACAATTTACACTGAAAAACCAGATAGCAAAAATGTCACCCTTTATAACATACTAGTGGCGGCCTCTTATGCGAAAATCTCATTATTAATTCAAGGTACCAATAAAGTTAGGATATGTGATAGAAAACGATAATCTAAAATCGAAGTAATTTGGCTGATTTACGCTTCTTAGATTTTTAACGGTGGTGTCGTTGGAGAAAGTACCACTTGAGTATTTTTCTGAATTTGCTTTTAAAAAAATTTAAAAAAAAAATGGAGAAGTATGACGCTATGTGGAAAAAATTTACGTATTTTATCCCTTATTAAGTTTCAGCGGATAAGTATTTAGGATTTGAGAAGGAAATTTTGTAAAAAACTTAAAATTTTTTTAAAAAAAATAAACGGTTTAATTTTTTTAGTTACCGTAAATTTTTTGTTAATTATATGTATCATACCAATTGCATCAGTACTTAAAATGTTATATATTTATTGCCTAATATTTTTTTTCATATGCCCCAGTGTGCTTTACACAATAAAGTTTTATATGATGTAAATGTAAAATCTTTCATGGGTTCATAAGTCAAATCATTTGTTTTTATAATATTATTTTATCTTCCTAAATATTACAATATTATAACATTTAAGCTCTTCAGTAAATAAATAACAATTTTATTGTATTAAAATTATTATCTTGCACCATTTATAGTTGTATTATATAACAAATTTAACTAAGCCAGAATATAATTAAGGACTTATTCATACATAGTTATTAATTTGGTTAATTCAACTTATATTTAAGAATAAAAAAATATTTATTCTAACTAAGTAACAAAATCCTTTTTAATATTATTATCTGAACAAGTTGATATTAAATTACAATAAATATTATAAGGATAAAATATCTGCTGCAGTATACATTTACAAAATGTATCAAATAAATAATCATATTAAAAACCAATAAAATTAGTAGCAAACTTTATTTCAATCACTTACATGAACACATACATACATATTAAATTTCATATATATAAAGAATGGTAACGAAAAAAATTTTCATATTGATTTTATCATCTCGTGATGTAATAAATGGACAAAAATAATACTCATACACATATAGAATTGAAAAGCATTAAAAAAATTCACAATTCCTAACGAAATGTGGTGATATTTTTATTTTTTTTTTGTTTTAAAATGCCCCAATTAAATTTACTGAAATAAATGAATACTCACTTTTCATTCAATTCAAATGAAAATTTCAATTAAATTATAATAAATTAATTTTAAATATCCGTAAATATTAAATGATTTTTCTTTTATTTTAACTGTCAACAAACTATTCATAAATCCGTAAAAACAAATTATATTTCCTTTATTTATTTAATTTAAATGTTTATTCATTTATATATTTTTTTTAAACTATCAACAAATTAACTACAAACTAATAAAAAAAATAACTACAAAATCCGAAAAAATTAAATATTATGTGGTTTATTTCGGTTTTTAAATCTCTTAAAAATTACCTACAAAATCTGTAAAAATAAATGACCTTCTATGTACGAGGGAGGATCAATAAGTCCGTGACTTTTCGAACTTCCCCTGTAGTTATATAAAATGCAACACTGCTCCCATCAAGTACCACCCTTTAATGTACTACTATCGAATTATATGCAAGTTCCGTTATTTACTTTGCGTTTAACAGCTGTTCAAAACATCCAACCTCGTGGCTTTTCTTAAAAATGGAAAAAGTGAATTTGGAGTTCTCATCAAACATTATTTTTTGCAAAAAAAACCGTCAATCAAACCAAGAAAAAGCTTGATAGATACTATGGGGACTGCACCATCGATTTCAATTGTAAAAAAGTGATTTTTAAAAGCACGGAAGAAGCCGAACGTTCTGGAAGCCCAGTTGAGCTCTCTACACCCAAAACAATTGGAAAAAATTCATGATATAGTGTTTTCCGATCAGAGATTGAATGTGCGATAGATTTTGGAAGACATAGGGATCTCACATGGCTCAGTGATTTTAATTTTGAATGATCAGTTGGGTATGAGAAAACTTTCCGCAAGATGGTTGCCGCGTTTGCTCACAATCGACCATCTACGGAATCGTGTGACAGCTTAATTTCCATGGCAAAAATCCATGAAGTAGACTACGAGTTGCCCCCTCATTCGCCTTATTCACCGGATTTAGCCTCCAGTGACAATTTCCAAACCTAAAAAAATGGCTCGGTGGAAAGAGATTTATCTCCAACGATGAAATTATTGATCAAACAAATGATTAGTAGGAAAAATCCTACTTTTTGAAAAGTATACAAAAATTCGAGAAACTTTGGACTAATGCCCGTAATTTCAAGCAATAGATACCTACCAGTGCATAGATACCTACTAGTTTTTGTTCGTGTACACGGTAGGTAACAAGGCACTGGTAGGTATCTATTGCTTGAAATTACGGGCATAAGTGTATTGAGCTTAAAGGAGATTATGTTGAAATTTTTTTTTTGCAAAAAAAAAATCTCGGACTAAGCGATCCGCCCACGTACTTCGTTTATTTTTACAATCAGAAAATTAACTTTAAAAGAAATAAAACGTTTAAAAAAAATATTAATTGTTACAGAAAGTCCGCAATTACATGTAATTTATTCTTTAACAAAATGTAAAATTGGGATGAAGAATACATTTTTATAGTTGTATTTTAGCTATTTAACCATTTCAAAAGAATTGAACTTTAAATAAAAAAATAAAAATAAATAAAAATATTTTGAGTGTATCAAAGATAATGCGCTAAGACCCATTTTGTAGTAAACCAATCAAATTAGAATCACTTTTTAAAACAACTGACACATCAGTAAAAACAAATGATTAATCAGTTAAAAATAAATGTTAAAATTCTACCTGTCAATTCCGTAAAACTAATTTATTATTCATTTATTTGAAAGTGTTTCCGTTTTTTTACATTTTTTTTTGTTTTTAATCTACAAATATACTCATATATACTCAGAATAAAAAGTTAGTAGAACAATTTGAAAACAGTTTCCAATCCCATTTAATTATTTTTGTATTGATTTTTTGGAAAAAAATATTATTTGGCAACTGTTTTTGCTATTAGCATATTACAAGTTACAAAGCTTTTACAAATTTTTGTTGCTAATTTCAGAAATAATTTCACAAATTTTAAAAAACCGATTCGCTAAAATTAGCAAAAAAAAAATCACTAATTTTAAAAATTTCTATATTGAAGGAAATATTATTTATAATTTAAACTTACACCTACAAACTTAAATTGCCTTGAAATATTATATATATATATTAAAAAAAGGGATCGGAGGGCGGTATATTCCGTATCATGTCTAAAATAAAAACAACCACTTAAAATAGCACTTAAAAGTTTTTTGGTTCTAAAACTGAGCCATAAAAACAATTAAAATTTGACCTTGAAAGTAAAAACAATTGACTAAAATATTTAACAAAAAAAAAAAAAGAGAAATGAAAACGACATGAATAATTCATTTATGATTTTACAATTTTTAAGCCTTTGATTTTTTGTTTAATTTAGTCTAAATATTTTTTGAAAAAAAATAAATAAAACAAAAAAATTTTAATGCTCGATAAAAATAGATTAATTTGAAATTTTGTACTAATATTAATAATATTTAGTATTTTTATTACCGATTTTAGCAAACAGATTTTACATTCCGCTTTATAAAAAGTTTACTAAAATTTAGTATCTGCAGCTAATTTTTATACAAATTTCATTCTACTACACGTAAGCAGAATATGTATGTTGCTAAGATTAGCAAAGAATACCACTGTGCTGAAATTAGCCAAATTTCCCGTAATAACAGCAAAATTTTCAGTTGTCATTACAGACTTCTTTTGGTGAGTGTAGTCTGTAGACATATTTTGTGTGAATGAAGTTCTTGTAACTTGAATTAATATAATTTATAATTTATATAAAAACAAATTGGAATTTTTGTATATTTTTTTTTAAGCAGACATCAAACAATATTTTAATTTGTAATAACTGTAACGGAAACAAATAAACCATAAAATTTGTATTAAATTTCAAGCAAATAAAAAAATTAATGAAACTGAAAAAAAACGTTAAATGACAGTAAATCATTTTGAACAAATGTTTTTAAAAAATGTTTAAATAAATATTTGTTTGAAAAATAAATGTATACTCCTTTATTTTTATCTGAACTGAAAACTTTGTTTTATTAAACTACAAAATATTCTGAGTGTAAAAATTAATGGTAAAAATTATTTAAATCACTGAATGTTCTGTCAAATAAAGAGAAGCTAAAATTTGGGCTTAATTAGTGAAGCAACAAAAAATTTGTTTTAAATTAGTCAAATAAATTTAAAGCACATTTGGCCAGTCTTTTTATTGACTCTTAATTTTAAGTGTAACAATAAAAAACTTTCTTCGTTAACATTCTTTGTTTTAAATGAAGATAGCATAAAATCAAGTCCTATAAACATTTACACAATAAAATTTAAGCCTATAGAAATTTTTGTTAAACACACAGCCATACAAATCCACACACACACAGACTAAAACATACATATTAACAATCATCTACATAAACTGACAACAATGGTTAGGCATCTGATAACAAGGACAAGTATTCATATTGTTAATAAGTAAATGTATACAAAATGTAAAACGGAGATGGTAAAACTGACTTCGGACTCATTAGATTTTATACAAATTTGGTTATACTAAATTTTAACTATGCCCAATTTAAATCGAATTTTAGCGAAAATGTAATTCATAACTAGGTTTAAAATCAGATTCCCTTTCCAAAAAATCCAGTTGGTTTGTAAAAATTATCGGAAACTTCAAGTTCATATTTTTTTACGCAGCATTCAACAATAGTATGTGTAAAAATATTGTGTTATTTTTTAACATTTGACATCACCTTGTGAAAACAATATGAAAAGAAGTAATAAATTTACTTTTTTTAAGACAACTTAGCAATATTAATTAATTATGAATATAATAAAATTTGTTTGTTAATTGAAAGTAAATTTGAGTACAGCACTCAGTTTCTTATTTTTCGTTTCGGTGGATAAAACAATATTAAAAAATCTTGCTTCTATCCAGTCATCATTTATTAAAAATACTTTCATATATTATTCACTGTGTAAAAGTTTCAATAAAAATTTCTAAAATGTACCAAATGTAGTACTTTCGTTCAAACATAAGCATGCCTGGGTTATGGTAGAGTTATTTTGGTTCTTGCTGTATTATGCGTGTGTAGAAGAAAATTAACAATGAGAACAACAAACAAAACAACCATAGAAAGTAATAAAAATCTAAAAATAAGAATGACAAAAAAAAACAACAATAGCAAATAATCAAAAATGAGACTCATTAAAAACAACATGAAATGACATTTTACAAGACAGTCAAAAACCCTAAACAACTTACCCAACAGACAACCAACCATACTGCCAGCCATCCAGCCAGCCAGCCAGTCAACCAGCAATATAAACATACGAGCAGACAATCAGGCAGCCAGTCGAACAGCCAGTCTGTCTATCTGGCTTTAGTTAGAAATTCAAATTGGTAATATATGAATGTATATACATGAAGTAAGTTGTATACAATACTTATACATATGAATTTTTAATCTGTATATGACAAGAAAAAAAAAAAACAAGCTGGATGACAACGCACTAAATAACATTTGTAAAGCTAATGTTTAGAAGTAAATGTAGATATATTTGTATACATCTAAAAATATGGGTGTGTGTGTACGTGTAATGAACATTTGTTTATTTTAATTTTTGCATAAAGGTCTAAAAATTAAAGCCTAAGGACACATACACATATAAACAACCAACTTTGTAAACAAGTACTACATATAAACCTTAACATTATTTCTTATTTGTTGTTAGTGTATAAGTAGTATCAAATTATATATGCAAGGGTGTATGTATGTGTGTCTTATGTAAACATTTGTTACTTTTATTTTGGCTTCAATAATCTATTTTTTTTTTTCAAAAAGAACATGATGCATGCTTTACTAAACATTAACTTGTAACGAAAATACTTAAACAAATAATTATGAAGTTTAAGTAAATACGAGGGCTAATTGTTCATTTACTAATTGTAAGTGATAATAAAAAAATTAACATTCATTCAAAAAATTGTTCATTTACTAATTGTAAGTGATAATAAAAAAATTAACATTCATTCAAAACCTTTTAATTGTTTGGTAGACAAATAATTGAATAATCTTTTTTGGAAATTAAATAAATTTGTTTTATGCATTCGTCCAATGCGTTATTTTAGTTTATTAAAACTTCACTTAAAAAAAAAACAAGTAAGAGCGGCTAAATTCGGCTATGCCGAATCTTATATACCCTTCACCATGGTTGGGAAAAAGCTGAAGTTTATATATGGACATATATAGAATGGACAGATCTACATACGGACGTCTTTAAGAGGAAATTAACCATTTAGTTTGGTGATAAAACTTGGACTCGGGAAGATTTATGGTTCCAGAAAATAGGTATTTAAAAAAATTTATGTTTTGGGCATAACTTTTTTGTATCTGAACCGACATTTCCGAGTTTTTCAGCACATATGTTATACTAAAGAATTTCGATCTTTTGCTATATAAGACGTATCCATAGGTCATATTACAGTTTTAGAATAGTGTTTGTTGTTTGTGTATAGAAGGTGAAGAGGTGAAAGAAAAGAATTTTAACAAATCGTTAAAAGAAATCACTAGAACTGCATGTGTTTTATTTCCACAAAAACGTTTGATTTAGCTGGCAAATTTGCATTTAAAAATTTGAAGGAAAATAGTTTATAATTTTTTTTTTATAAATTATTATAAGTTATGACCTAAAATAGTTGCACTCAAAAGGAAATTATGTATAAAATTTTCTTAACATATGAGAAATAAAATGGTTTAAAAATCTTTTTATAAATTCTTTTAAATCGGAGCAAAAAATAGAAATAAAACCGTTTGTATTTTGTTTGTATCAGAGGGTTTTTAGAAAAATTTTGATGTTTTTAGCCTATTTATGGATTATTTAATTATTAACATAAAATTTTATTTAAATTAATTATTAAATGTTAAAAAAAAAACCCAAAATAAACAAAAAAAAGTATTAAGAAAATAATAAAAAAAAATGTACAAAAAAAAGTGAATTGACCGGGATTCGAACCCGCAGCCTTAGAGAAAAAAAATATTTGTGACATAGCGTCTAGACAACTGAGCTATTGAAGCTCACACAAAATCATCGTCAATAGATTTACATATATAAAAGTCTTCGTTAATTAGAGATTTGTTTAGTTTTTATTTAAATGACAAATCTTTGCAAGTGTGTTGTTTGTGTATAAAAGGTGGAGATGAAAGAAAAGAATTTTAACACTTGGATGTGTTTGTTATGCGTAAAATTCTACATACATATTAAACAAAGGGATTTTACGGAAAAAATTAGAGGTAGTCCTGGTTTTTTGCTAATATCTCAGCCATTTATTAACCGATCTGTCTGATTTTTAATGGATCACATGTAACAGAAATAAAAAACAATCAAGTCCTCAACATGTCTGGGTTCTTCGGAAAATCCTTTTCAACACACAGGTGGACAGACGGACATCGTTAAATCAACTTCGCTCTTCATAAGGACCAAGAAAATATAAACTTTATAGGGTCTAAGATCAATATTATAGAAATTGCAAACGGAATGACAAACTTATATATACCCTTCCACCTGTGGTGAAGGGTATAAAAAAATATAAATTAACATACATTGTTGTTTTGAATAATGGTTTTTGTTCAGAAAGATTCATCTCACAATTTTATGTACGAATCTGTTGGAATATTTAAGAGTTTGTGTTCAGTAAATATATATATCCAAATGTAACAACATCATTCCTTGTCGTTTATATAATTTGAGTGCTAAAGTAGAAATGAAAACACACAAATTCGAATAAGAATATTTAATATTTCAATATAAATCCTATGCTCTGGGGAAGTAAACTTTCACTCCCTGCCTTTAAGCCGTAAAAAAGGCCATATACTGTTTGCTGTCATCAGATCCATTGATATTTTTCAATTTCTGTATTAACATAACAAAATAAATGTAGGGAATTTCTATAAAAATCACAAAAAATTATATCTGATCATACTTGCTTAAATCTAATAAGATATGGTGGAAAATCTGCTCATATCTAATCTATCTAAAGGGATAAGAAAATATTGGTAATTTCTGTGCGTATATGGTGATCACAATTGCTACTAGATCTGTTTATATCTGGCACTAGATATAGTACCAAATCTTGATTACTTGAGCCTCTGATTAAAAAAGTTTAGATTTAATTATATGTAGCCTTATCTAATAATATATTATCATATATAAAAACATATGTATGTCGGTATGCATTAACATATATAAATATATATTACATTAATTTTTTTCTTTTTAAATAACGTTATATTTTGTCATATATAACCACATAAAATTATATATGATTTACATGATAAGATATGGTTTATATTATTTCACATAAATTTATATACAACACTATTTATAATAATATATGGCTTCCAAGATACCATGTTTATTTATATATATGACTTATACCCCTTCATATAAATTTTATATATGTCTTATGCAGAACCATATATAATTATATATGCTGCTGAGTGGTTTTCTGAACGGAAATGTCCTCAAATTCTTATGGAATATTTATAGGAAGAAGTCTTCGGAATTAGTTTCTCTTTAAAGCAAATTCCACTAAATCTGATTGTTTTATATGACAAAATTTTTAGAATCTAAACGATTTTCCATAGGTAAAGCTCTTCTGAATATGGAGATTTTCCTACATGAAAAAGTCTTTAGAATCTGGGGCGCTTTCTACAGGAAAGAATTTTAGAATAATTTGGTTTTTCTATAGGCAAAACTACTCAGAAAAGGAAGGTTTTTCTACAGGAGCAGTGAGTGAGGTTTTTTTTTGTAGAAAAAATTTCTCGGAATATGATGATTTTTCCTCTGATTGGGTGCCATGATCGGAGAGGTGTTCCATGAGAAAAAGTTCCTAGAACCTGCGTCTTCACATATAATGAAGTCTTTAGAACTTGAGATAATTTGCATGGAAAATAGTCTTCAGAATCTGAGAGGTTTTTTTTTGTAGGAATTATTTAAAATCTGAAGATATTTCCAGAGAAGAAGTCCTCAGAATCTAAGGAATATTCTATAGAAAAAAAATGTCCTCAGAAAAAGTTTATTTCAACCTAAGTGTATTTATATAAAAAGAAGTCCTTAGAATCTCATAGTTGTTTTTCGCAAGAAAAATTTATCAGCTTCTGTATATATTTTTAACGGGAAGAAACGAATTTGTGAGCCTGAGAGTTTTTATTAAGCAAAAATCTTTAGAAACTGAGACATTTTTTTTAAAAGAGTATGGAAAAAATTTATTCAAATAAATGGTTTTCTGTAAAAAAAAATATTCAGAAATTGAGGTTTCTTCTGTGGACAAAATTTTGAGTATCAGAGTCTGAGGGAGCCAGTTTTGAAAATTTTTGAAACGATTTACATTTTAGCAGTTTTAGGACTTTTTTAGAAAATTTGATTTAGTAATAATAATATGAATATAGGAATTTTCTACTATAATATTTTTTTTTTTTTTTCAAATATGAAAGCAAAATCTAAAGTCTTAAAATGGTTTCTAAAATCACTACAAATTAAAAGAGCATAAAAGAAAATATTTTGAATGTCTGATGTATAGATGATTAAAAAGGTGTTGTTTTTCAAAATAAATTTGTTATTTTTCATAATTTTTGGTATACACTAATGCATTATAGGACATTTATGTCTGATTGGTCTGTAAAGGTAAACATTTTTTATTACCCATGTAAAAATCGAAATATATATGAACATACATGATCATACATGGGCTTGTATATGATCATACATGGGCATACATGGTCATATACGTCCATACATGATCTCATATATGATCATATATCTTCGGATCCGAAATTTGAGGGTATATGGTGATATATGTGCATATATTATCATACATGCTCATATATTGTTCATGTATGCTCGTATACATTTCAGATCCGAAGATATATGATCATATATGAGATCATGTATGGTCATATATTGAACAATTTATGGACGTATATGACCATGTATGCCCATGCATGATCATATACAGCCCCATGTATGATCATGTATGCTCATATATATATATAATGTATAATTCTACATAAATTCACAGAAAAAAAATTACTAAATTCTGTTTGTAATATTAAACATCTTTCATAGAATATATTTGTAAATACAAATAAAAAAAATTTTAGAAAGGTATCAACAATGAAATTTGTAAATTCAAAAAAATTTTTGTTAGTTTTTTGCAACTTCCATATTTATTTCCAAAGAATTTTTATACGAAAAATAACAATTTACAAACATTTCGAACAAAATATTGTCAGAAATCAAATATAAATTTTAACAAATGTTTTTAATTGCTTAAAATTTTGTATTACTTTTTTCTGTGTATATTCTTCGTAGTTTCTCAACTTTTGGCCTTCAATCTTTGTATTTTTTGTAACTTTTTCTATTCACAATACAACTTTGAAAATATCTAGTGGTTACTTTTAAGTATCGATGATAGTTGAATAAAGACAAACACCTTTTTTACCCACAAATTGTTTGTCACCAGTATTATAAAATAAACTTTAAAAAAACACCCTAAGCGTATGAGTGATATTGTTATTAAGTATACGCCTTAGGGTAGCTTAAAATATTAATCTTTACGCCAATGCACTACAAATACAATAAGTCTATTGAATTGAATAGCAAAAAAAAAAAAAAAATTCTGTTTATAAATCAGCGAGTTGATTCAATATTTTGTAAATCAATTTATTACATCAGATTTAAAACCATAGTTAATTAATCAATTTCTTGGACTTTTTCATCAGCAGGTTTCATAAGAGATGAGTGACAAGGTCCACTAACCTGTAACTTAACTAATCTCTTGATGTTCAAGTTCTTGAGCAAATCGAGTAATATTTCAAGATCCTCTCTAGTACCACTTATAACCACTTGTCCGCCACCGTTATCGTTTGCAATTTCACAAACTCCTTCAATTTGAACTGATTTCAATATATCTTCCACTTCATTTATCTCTGCTCCAAGCAACGCAACCATTCCCCCTTCACATTTCAAAGAAGCTTCATGCATTGCTTCGCTGCGAACTTTCAGCAGCTTGATTGCATACTCAAGAGTCAATGCCCCTGCAGCACATAGCGCTGTATATTCACCGACTGAATGCCCACAAACATATTTAACATTATGACCAGAAAAAAGAGATTCACCAAACATATACCCGATAACACGTAGCGTCGCGATTGACGCTATTATTATAGCTGGCTGAGCGTTTTCTGTAATGGTTAATTCTTCAATAGGACCGTTGAAGATTAAATGAGACAGATTTCTACCCAATAAGCTATCCACTTCATTAAATACTTGTCTTGCAACGGAAAACTCACTATATAAGCTCTTTACCATTCCTACAAACTGAGAGCCCTGACCAGGGAAAGCAAAAATCATGATAACTATTATTTATTTCTTATTAAATATAAAATTTTATTTACTTTTGTCAATATTTTAGAATAATGTTTGACTTAGTGAATTAAGTTCACTAGAATATTAACTGACTAAAAGTTTATAAGCATCAATGGCAAAAATTGATTATCATAAGGTTACTATAGTCATGACAGATGGTCAAGAGTTTGAAACTCGTTCCACTTATGGAAAGGAAGGTGATAAGATAAAACTTGATAGGGATCCTCTCACTCACCCTGCATGGACTGGAAGTTTGACAAGCGGGTCAGCAAGTAAAACTAGCAAATTATCTAAGTTTAACGATAAATATGAGGATATTTTCTAGTTTTTCGCTTCTTTTTCAGAGTGAAGCATGTATAAATACAAAAATATCGGCTATATCGCTTCTGAGTCACCAAAATTTTTTCAATTCAATCTTATTTTGGAGAATTGTTGCTGCATCAACGTTCTATCCCCAACTGAAACCTGCCTTAGTCTATGCTTGTATTTATATGCCTTGTGAGGTCAACTAGAATCTTCGAGCTATTTCTAGTTGGAAGATTCTATTTTGAAAATTCTTCTCCTTTCTATTTGATAGTGAAGAGTTGCTATTGATATACACTTTAGGGCTGGCATATAGTAATTTCTGGAAATTCATGTATCGATATATAAAAATATGTATACACAAAATTCTACGAAACGTGCCAGCATACTTTATTACTTCTGTAACATTCATATAACTTATATCCCAATATTAAAAGAAAAAGTTTTTATATTGTATAATGTCTATCCTACTTAAAACTTTAATCATATGTGTTCATATAGTAGAATGGTTAAAGTAGTAAATGTGGTAACGGCGACAACAAAATTACATTTAATTTGATTAGGGTTGTTAACGACATACACACTTGTATAGACAAACATACTACTTACACATATTCAAACATATTCAAATGTTTTATTTTATATTTGTTAACTTCTTTGTATAGCTTTTTATATGTAAAAATATTTGTTGTTTGTTATTTAGTATGGTTTTTAATTTGGTTAGACTTAAGATTTATATACAACCATTCAAATAGGCAATAAACATGCAAACAAACATTTTTTTTTTTTATTATGAGGATACAATGTAAAGTATTTTTTATCAGTTGTTGTTGGTCCCCCCCCTCCCCCCTTCAACTCTCTGGCTTCATAAAACGACCGTAAAAATGTTTATATTCTCGTTAATGGTTGAATGACTTTTATTACTTTTGCTCTGCCTAATGTGTTATCATACATCGTATGTAAAGCAATAGCATCATATGAAAAAAAAAAAATAATTTGATTTTGTCTTTTCGGTCATCAGAGTTTAGGTACGGAAGCTAAAAGAATAAATACAATATGAATTCAATTAGTTAGGATTTAAACTTTTTTTAAATCCCTTCATTTTATATGATTTTGAAGTACTATTACGGACTCTCATTAGATAATGGATTTTGATTAAACTCAATTTAGTGTGTGATTTAGGATTTCATGGTGTTTAAATTGAAAAATTATATGGATATTTTGGAGTGGATGTACCATATTTATTTTTAATTTAACTAAATAGCACTGAACACACACAAAAATATATGAAAATAAGCCCAATATTAATGTTTTTGTATTTAAAATATATATATGTTTTAACGTAAACGTAGATACACTCAGAATATTATGTAGTTAACTGTTTGTAGTTTAATAAAAAAGTTTTCCGTTCCATTTAAAAATAAAGGAAGATACATTTATTTTTCAAAGAAACATCTATATTAACTTTTTTAAATATTTATTCGAAATAATTTACTATCATTTACCGATTTTTTTCAGTTTCATTTATTTATTTCATTTGTTTGAAATTTAATAATAATTTACCCACAAAACAGTTTATTTGTGTCCGTAACAGTTATTACAAATTTAAATTTTGTTTGCTGTCTGTTTCAAAAAAAATATTCAAAAAATTTCAATTTGTTTTTTTATTTAAATTGGTTGTATATATGTAAAATTTTTCAATACAATTTACAAGAACTTCATAAACACACATACATATACAAATACATTCACACAAAAAGTGTTTATAGCTTCATATGCATACATACATTTTGTATTGTACGAGTATATTAAAAAAAAAAAAAAAAAAAAATACAAAAACGGAAATAATTTCAAATAAATGAAAAAAACATTTATTTTTTAAGGATTGGTGGGTAAAATTTTGACATTTATTTTAACTGATTATATCATTTGTTTCTTACGGATGTGTCAGTTGATTAATCAACATTTAAAAATAAATAACAAATGACATTTAATTTAAATGAAAATTAAGTAGACCGGTTTTTAAATGAAATATCATTTCTTTTAAATGATATTTTCAGTTATTTTAACTTACAAACTTTTTTAAGTGTAGCAATTATTTCTGGCAGATTTGCTTTAAATTTTTAACGTTGATTGATAAGAATGAAAGTATAACGAATGTAGAGTAAGGAATTTGTTTAACAAATCGAAGAACTGTTAGGAGTTCAATTTATACAAATTAACAATAAACTATGGAATCACACAAATGTTATGGTCCATAATAGTATGATGTGTTCAGTATTGTTATCATTACCAAAAAAAAAAAAAAAAAAAGAATATTTAAGTTGAACGAAAAGTACCAGGGTTAGCCTTATTATATTTTAACCATTATGCTGTTATTACGGGAAATTTTGCTAATTTGAGCCCAGCGGTATTTTTTGCTAATCCTAACAGCACATGTCTGCTGAATTTAAAAAAATCATCAAAAAAAAAATTACTAAATAGTATTAATATTAGTAGACTCACAATATTACTTCGTTAAAAATAATATAAAATACACATTAAATTAATCGAAAATACAATCAAAAAGAGGGCTACTAATTTTTCATAATTTTCAGACCATTTTGTTGTTTATTTTCAATCATTGTTCAATAATTGACTAAAGTAGTTAGAGCCATCGAAATTCGTTAAAAAAAACATCAATTTTTAACTGACAAAAGGTAGAAAAAAAACGATTTTTGTGGTTTGAAATTTTTTTATTTGTATATAATTTTACAAACCACAATATATTTTTATTTTGTATGTGTTTAAATATATTTGAATGATTTCTTGTAATTTTTATTGAAATAATTTTGTATATAAACAAACTATTTTGATAAAAAAAAACAAAAAGGAATTATATCAATTTCTGTTTTTAAAAACAGAAAACATAAAATTTTGCATTTGACAGAAAATATCAACTCCTACTGAATGCCGGTAAATTTTTTTAGTTTGTTTTTTGAATGACTGATTCAAATAGTTAAAAAATATATATCTATGAATTTAAATTAATTCTTCATTTAAGCTTTAGAGTACGGAGTCTAGTTTTTGACATAAAGTACGGAGTGGGGTCACTGAAGTCCCCCACTCAAAAATTGTTTTTATTTTGTTTATAAGTTAGCATAATAATATTAGGAAGACTGTTAAAAAAGTAAAAAACATTTATTTAATTAAATTTGCAGCATTTATTTTCAAAAATTTAATTTTGACATAAAATAAACTTATAATTATAATTAATAATTAAAATAAAAGACACAAACTAAGAAATTCAATTTTACTTAAAAAAATAGAAAATACAAAAAAATAAATATAAAAATTCATTGCATCAGCTCCACCTCGATCGTTATCGCTAATTTATTTATTCTTTTTCTTTTCTTCAGTTCTATGTTCATTGCAAACAAAATTAGAGCCTAAAGAACATTTCACTTTAGACTTTTTATCTTTATTTCTAGGACACAGAAAGCAACGACCACGTTTTAGTCCATCTTTATTGTAAACTTTTCACTTGTTTTTCAATTTCAGCTGCAACACCACAAGCCGACAAAGCGCGTCGGAAGTTTGGAACGGTTTTAGCTTCTTTTAGCAAACGTTGTCTCATGTTTGGTTCAGCTGGTTTTCGTCCAAGATTTAATAGAAATACCTTTCTTCGTGATGAGTTTGTATGTTTCCATTCAGGGTTCTTCTGTGTAAAGAAAAAGAGAGAAAGAAATTATTTTCGAAGTTATTAAAGAAAAACTAATCTTGGGGGACCTAAAGTCCCCTACTCGATACTCTAAGGGTTAAAGAAAAACTTTACGTATTATTTTTTAAATAAACTTCAATCGGTAACGGAAAATATATTGTGAGTGTACATAATTTTAAATTTATCTTTTTTTATCGAGCATCAAAATTTTTTCATTTTATTTATTTTATTCCAAAAAATATTTTAGAAAAATTAAAAAAAAATAAAAGGCTTATAAATTGTCAAAACACAAATGAATTTTTCGTTTTGTTTTAATTTGGTAATTTCTGTTTGAAAAATATTTAAATCAATTTTTTCATTGTTTTTAGCACTGATTTTTGCACTAAAAAATCTTTTTAATGCTATTCTAATTGGTTGTCCCACTTTTAGACAAGAGTCCCTTTTTGTAATCTATGTATCATTTTAAGGCAATTTAAGTTTATATGTGTAAGTTTTATTTTGAAGTAATATTTCCTTCAATATCCACTTTTTAAAATTAGTAATGTTTTTTCGCTGATTTAAGCAAATCGGTTTTCAAAAATTTGTAAAAATTCTGAAATTTGTAAAATGAAAATAGCATAAAAATTTGCTAAATAATAAATTTTTTAATAAAAATTAGTGCAAACATAGTAAAGTAGGATTGAAAACCGTTTACAGATGTTTCCACTAACTTTTTTCTCAGTGTATACTAGTCAGTATGATGTTTTTGGCTACATTAAAAAAAAAACGGAAAACTAATACATGTCCTTCAATATCAGCTGACTGTTGATTTGGACATAAGTTAATAATGTAATTAATTTTTAATATATAAAAGAAAAAAGTTGAAAGGCGTTTTTAATATTCTGGGTACTTTTTACCTGAGGAATTTTTCCTGCAAAATAAATTCCCAGATTATTAAAAGTTCTGTTATAAAAAGTTCTCATATTCTGAAAAAATTTTCCTTAACAAAACCCCTCAGATTCTGAGACCTTTGTAAAAAAAATACATTGTTATCAACTTGTTCTTTTTAGTAGAATACTCAGAACTTCTTACCTAAGACAACTCCATAGATTCTAATTAATTTTTCCTGTTGAAAAGCCCTAAAAAGCTGATGAGTTTTTCTAGTAGAATTCTGAGAATATTTTCTATATAAGAACACTACATTCAAAATCTAAGTTTTTGAAGTTGTGAAAAATAACTGCTTTAGAAGAGGAAATTTAGAACTAAATAATACTTTGGAATCAATGAAAAAAATGATTCCTTAAGAATCACTTCCATTTATTTTTGCTGGATAATTACAGCAAGATCGATTTAGAAATCAGTTAGAACTGATTCGTTGTGTGTATGGTTATGAGTCTTTAAATACCATTAATGCTCAATTCAGAATTGATTTTCTTGTGGGTGGTAAGTCTTAATATTAACCGATTATAAACAAATGCAATTTGTCGTTGGTCTTATAAAAACTTAAGTACCAAATTTCATACAACTATCAAGCTTTAATGGTCACTCGGACATAGAGATGCAATGACTAATTGAAAAAAATTGATTCTATATCGATCTGTTTAATATAAGGTTAGATATTTTTGGTAGTTAGAAACATAAGCATAAAATGGTTGTCAATTTCTTAAAGATTTAAATATATATTTTACTCTTAGTCTCTAGAAAAATCAGGCCCCTACCAGAGAACTGCAAATGCTGATTGCAAAACGTTCATACGCCATCAACACAAGAATATATATGTGTTTGCGTTCAAACATTGAATATACTCCAGTAAACATATTTTTTGATGATTTTAAATCAATCAAACGACGTGCAAATTGTTGTCACTGATTTATAATCATCGGTCGTTGTAAAACCATTGTTTTATTCTGTTCGTTTGAGTCAACAATAATTATTTTTATGTAGAATAAATCAGAAAAAGCAATAAATAAAGCGTATGTGTGTATTCATAATTAAAACAAAATAGTGTCTTATCTATAAAAAGGGGGTGGTTTTGTAGAAACACATTTCATAAATTAGGGTGGGTCTATAATCGGTTTTTTTATAATTTTTATTGGTAATACCAAAAATATTGTTCTTTGTGAAATTTTTTTTTTTTAATTTAGATCGATATCTCATGCTCTCCTAATCCGGTTAAAGTTAAATATTGCCTAATTTTCCAATCAAAATAAATGAAAAAAAAAAATTAGACAATATTTGAATTTTTCCGTATTAGGCAAGCCTGAGATATCGACCTAAATTTTTTTTTTCAAAAAAATATTTATATTTCACAAAGAAGAATATTTTTAGTATTGTATTACTAATAAAAATTCTAAAAAAGCGGATTTGAGTCCCACCCTAATGTACATTTATGAAATGTGTTTCTATTTTGTTTTGATTATGATTACACTCATACGCGTTGTTTTTTCTGATTTATTCAACGCTGACTTTTTGTTGAGTGATTACATTTGCATAAAACTTAGTCGACAGATGATTCACACTGATCCCAATTAAGCGTTCAGTAACATGATGCTGATTTTATTCTACAGTGAATTTTGTTGAATTATTAAATGTGAACAAGAATTTTTTGTGTATGATTAAATCAAGAAAAAAGTTGATTTTGCAGTTCTCTGACCCCTACCCTGTATTTGGCAAGCCCTACTTTGAGCTTCTTCTAGTTTTTTCTTAAGTATGTTAAGTGGAATCTTGACATTTATAGGCTATTCATCTTATGCCTTTTTGTTGGAGTAATATAGAAATGGTGCCGAAACTTTATTAAATGATCAGAACTAGCCCAAAAATACAATGTTGGCCTATTCGGATATTTTAGTATTTCAAAAAGGTTAAAAGGTTTCAAAAATTCGATTTTGAAACTCATATATTGGTGGACAGACACTTTACAAGAATATGAAGCCAAAATAGTAGTATACCTGACAACAGAAAGTCTGCAGTTAAAGAGTTAAGCTATTCTTATGGAGTTATGATATTTTGAGAGATGATACGAAACAACAAATTTATAGGGCAGATCCCTATTTTCTTAAATTCATTCTTCAACACACAATTATTTTAAACGTACATAGTTGCTGCGCTAATGGATGTTTTGAAACTCATTTTAAACACATTGATACAGTACTCTATTACAAATTATAAGTGGGTTATGTGTTTGTAAATGAAGTACTACATATGATAAGTACACCACTGCGTATGAGTGTTAAGTGAATTATATTGTAAGTATGCATCTATCATACGCACTCGAGTAAGTATACTTGTATTGCAATGATGCATAGAAAATTGTTTATGTACAAATACAGTGAAATGTATCAATAAAATATTAATATTTAAACCACTTATTACCATTCGTTCTATGGATATTGTATGGAACTGTACTGAAAATACTTTTATTACAAGTACTACCTATAGAAAACATAAATGTTTTGAAAAGTAGTTTTTCAATTAAAAATAATATTAATGATTTTTGTGTATATAATAGGTAAGTAAGCAACGAAAGTTTAATATGAAGTTATAAAATTTTAATACCTATCAATACCTTAATGTTGATAGGACCTAGCTTTAATTTTTATTTCTTTTGAAGAGAAGGAACTTAATAAAATCTTAAAAACTTTGTAAAAAAAAAACTTGATCAATACTGACAACAATAAAATAAAGACTTTAATATAAGAGAATTTAATATCCATAAGGTTTCAACTTTAATTCAAGTTTATTCCCTCTCCTCTTAAAAAATATAAAATGTAGTTAGGACCTTTTTACATTATGTACACTCAGAATTTTATGTAGTATACTGTTGGTAGTTTAATAAAAAAGTTTTCGGTTTATTTATTTTTATTTTATTTTCCAAAGATATATTTATTATAACATTTTTATATATTTATTCGAAATGATTAATTGTCATTTATCGATTTCTTCAATTTCATTTACTTTTTTTTGTTTACTTGAAATTTAGTAAAAATTTATCCATAAAATGGAAATTTTGGGGTTTATTGATTTTCGTTGCTGTTATTATAAATTAAAATTTTGTTCGCTGTCTGTTTCAAAAAAAAATCAAAAAATTCCAATTTTGTTTTTTTTTTTAATTTAAATTGTTTTTTATATACAAAATTATTTCAATTCAAATTACAAGAACTTCATAAGCACACACGCATAAGGCCATTTACACAAAATCTGTCTATAGACTGTTTGAGGCTGCAAACAAAAAAAAACTAAAAACGAAAAGAATTTAAAATAAAGGAATATTTAGTTATTTCTGCGGATTAGGTAGGTAAAATTTTAAAATTTAAAAAAAGAAAATAATAATTTGTTTTTTTTTTGATTGATGTGTTATTTGTTTAAACAATAATTCAAAATAAATAGCAAATGACAACAATAAAATAAAAACTTTTATTTACGAAAATTACATCCATAAGTTTTCAGCTTTCATTAAGTTTATGCCCTATACTCTAAAAAATATAAGAGGTAGAGGACCTTTTTACATTATGTACACTCAGAATATTATGAAGCATAATGTTGGTAGTTAAATAAAAAAGCTTTCAGTTCAGTTATTTTTTATTTAATTTTTGAAAGATATATTTATTTTAACATTTTTATATATTTATTCAAAATGATTTACTGTCATTGACCGATTTTTTCAGTTTCAAATATTTTTTCATTTGTTTTAAATTTAATAAAAATTTAGCCACAAAATAAAAATTTTGGGGTTTATTTGTTTCCCTTGCAGTTGTTACAAATTAAAATTTTACTTGCTGTTTGTATAAAAAAAAAATATATTAAATTTTATATTATATTTAATTTTGTTTTGTTTTATAAATTGTTTGTTTATATAGAAAATTATTTCAATTCAAATTACACGAACTTCATAAACATACAGACATAAGGCAATTCACACAACATGTGTCTATAGACTGTGTGAGTCTACATTTTGTACATTAAAAAACAAACAAAAATACTAAAAACGGAAACAATTTAAAACAAAAGAATAATCAGTTATTTTTTGCGAAATTGGAAGGTAAAATTTTAATATTAATTTTTAAATGATTTTAATTTGGTTTTTATTGATGTGTTAGTTGTTTAAACAATATTTAAAAATAAATAGCAAAAACATTTGATTTAAATGAAAAGTAAGTTGACCAATTTTTTAATGAAATATCATTTTATTTAAATGATATTTTCTGTTGTTTTAACTTTCAAACTATTTTAAGTGTACTTTCATAGACCCATGCATTTATATATGTAGACTGTGTATGTAAAGGATTCCACACAAAATGAAATAAATTTTTATTGCTTCTAAATAAGGAGAAAATTACAAACAAAAATCATCAGTTTGTTACCCTTAATTCCATAAGAACCACAATAACCTCAACAAAGAAACCTACTTAGCCATAGATTGCTTAACCCAATACTGACCAGTATTTTTTTCTCGAATTTTATGCTGAATGTTGATAAAGAAGGCTGGCTTCTAGATATTCCCCAATACAAATACTATACAAAAAAAAATATTTTGATTAACCCCATACTGACCAGTATTTTTCCTCGAATTTTATGATCAATGTTGATAAAGAAGGCTGGCTAATAAAAAATCCCGATTACAAATAATATTAAAAAATAAAATATTTTGATTATTTTGGTTAGAACGAACTTGTTTGTCTGAAGGGCAGTTAAGGGGGAATATTTCCACAATATGGACAACTGTATTCGAACATGTAAGCTCATAACACGTCACACAGAATCCGCGTGCTGGCATATGACATCACTGGACAGGAATGGATTAAGAGTTACAAAAGTGTTATCTTAGTAAGACTTTTAATATAAAGGTCGCCCAGTAACAATTTAGTCATTTGTAAAGAATTATTTAACTAAATTAAAAACGTATGTAATCCTAATTTAAATTTTAAAATATATATATTTTTTTTTTATTAAAAACTTTAACTTTGCCTTAAATTTGCTACATAAATTTTAAATACAAACATTATTAAAACCAAATTTACCACAACTATGTATACATACAGTGTTTTCCTTCTCTAAAACTCATTAAACGACTTCAAATATGAAATTTTTTGATATCATGATGATACAACAATTTTGTTATGTTTGATTTTTAGTTAAGTAAACTTAAGTTAGAATACGATTAAACAATTTTTTTTTTTTTAATTAAAAACTAATGTTGCGCAAATATGAACGCAATTACTTTTTGGTAAATTTAGAGGGAGAAAAAGACAAGTAGAACATCAAGTTAAGCAAAGTAGTGGCAAAAAAGAAAACCATGAGGAAAATTTTCAACAATTTAACGAATGAAAAAAGGGTGAATTTGTAAAACGAAATAAAAACAGACTGTTAAAACGTTTTATAAGCTACAAAAAAGTAGTAGAAGACTATACTATTAACTGTATAAGCCAGGACTGTAGAATAATAGGATGTGCAAAATTCGAATCACCATCATCGAACAACCGAGATAAGTTCAAATGCACGATGTGCGAAGCTTTAGATGTAAGAGTTACGGAACTTTAAATGCGTTCATTTTAGCAAGGACTATAAAACTTGCGGAGTGTACGGTGTTAAAAGCATCCTTCCTTGGTTAATCATTGGCTCGGCGCTTTATAAATCCTGAAAGTTTTATAGTCCAACTCCTACATCTGAAACTTCGTACCTCGTGCGTTTGAACTTGCCTCGGTAGCCTGGTGGCTTGATAATTTTAAATCCACTCATCCTATATTTCCAAAGTCCTTTGTATAATATTTAAAAAAAGAAAAGAAAACAAAAACTACACAAAATATTTAAACGTATAAACTGGGTGCATAAAACAGAAAAAAAAAACAGGGAAAAAATTTAAAACGAGTTTATTCCTTTTTTGTATATATTTTAAGTTACTATTGCAAATTTCCATTAACTTTGTTTTAGTATATATACTTGTAATGTAGATAAGTAAATGGTTAGATGAATAATATTAGATTTTATGGAGTGTATAAAATTGAGCCAAACGCAAGAAAAAGTGTTAGAAAAACACCCATAAAGATAGACAATTAACTATGGGATCTGTGGGGAGAAAACTCATAAGGAAATTTCAATACAGTTATGAGGAAACCAAAATGAGCTCAAAGTAAATTACTTCTAATTGTGAGTGTTTAATTATGTACTAGTTTAATTTTAAAGAATTTGTGGTTCGGGGTTTCTTTAAGCTACATAAAAAATACACTAAGAAAAAAATTACAAATTTAGAAGAAATTTAAATTTAAGAAAAATTGTGCATGTAGAATTAAAAAAATATAGTATAAATACTGGTGTAAATGTCCTAAAACAAAAATGGGTTAATAATTTGTTGACGTTTAAACAAGATTAATGATTAATCTCATATTTAATCATTACTGTGCATCATTTTTGAAATATACGACAGATTTTGGCTATTTCTTTTAGCAAGTTTCTCAACATTATTATAATATTTTTTTTCTTTCCATTAAATCTTGCTATAATCAGGTAATGGGAAATGGAATACGAAAACAAAAATTATAAGTACTTACATATTGGGGGTGTCATTGAAATAAGTAGTTACTTTTTTTTTAAGAAAGAGCAACAACACTCAGGTTATTTTTCCAACTAATTCATGTGTTGCTTCATTTTTAAAGGGAATAGATAAAAGATGAGAGGTGGCGAAAGATTAAGGACTTTGAATATGATGAAGAGTTAGTGGTATTGTTGAAGTTCTGAAATAAAGAAGGAAAATATGT
Source organism: Eustalomyia histrio (assembly GCA_949748255.1). Taxonomy (NCBI): domain Eukaryota; kingdom Metazoa; phylum Arthropoda; class Insecta; order Diptera; family Anthomyiidae; genus Eustalomyia; species Eustalomyia histrio. Next base: position 46,856,027 of record OX456526.1, on the reverse strand, counting down.
ATGAGTGATAAAAACTCATATTACTATTTTTCTAAATTGATGTTGCCTTCACTGGGGATCGAACCTTCTGTGCACTCATAATATTATTATTGCATTAGAAATCATATAAAATACATATTTTAACTAATATAAAATACGTTTAAATTTTTCAATATATTCAACCCATTTTCTTGTTAATTTTCAATAATTGTTCAATAATCGACAAAAGTAGTAAAAACAATCGAAAATTGTTCAAAATAATCATAAATATTTAACTGACAAAACGTTTAAAAAATTTTAGGAACTTATTATTTGAATTTTGAACAATTTCTTTTAATTTTTATTGAAATAATTTTGTATACAAACAAACTATTTTGTTAAAAAAATCAAAAAGGAGTTATATGAATTTTTATTTTTAGAAACAGAAAACATAAAATTTTACATTTAACTGAAAATATCAACGCCTAGTGAATGTCTGTACATTTTTATAGTTTGTTTTTTGAATGACTGATTCAAGTAGTTAAAAAATATATTTCTATGAATTTCAATTAATTATTAATTTAAATACAAACTCTACGTATTACTTTATAAATAAATAACAGTGGGTAACGGAAAATATATTGTCAGTATAGCAAAATTAGTTATGAAAAAAGGTAAGAGAAAGTTGTGTTTATGGATATTGAACTTGAATTTCTCTAATTTATAGGTATCAGGGCAGACTTCTTCAGGAAGTTTATTCCACAAACTACTAGTACTCGTACGACCTATAAACGAGTTTTGTCTGTAATGTGTTGTGCGATTCACTGCACAATATGATAGATAAGCTAGTATTCCGGAAAAAAACCCGAGTTCGAAAGAAAAGTTCCCTTATCTCAGCAGATCAGCATCCATGGTAATATCGACAGAACAGTGCCAAGAGAACTGAATACCCTACTGTCATTGATTACCGCCGGCAACCTCCTATGCAAACAGTCCAAAAGCTTCAAAATAAACTCTGAAGCTCGTGCCCATATGTGGAAGGTATATTTCATTTTCGGCCGGATATAGGTGTTGCAGATAGTAACAGAAGGAGAGAAGTACTTTTTGTGGAGTTTTATTAAACAAAGACATTTTAATACTTCTTCCGACAGATTAGAAATGTGCTTATTTTAACGGACATCTCACTTTTAACGGACATCTCAAGCCCAGAATATCAAGTGTTTGTGATTCCTGTATATCGATACGATCCATTTGAACAGATAATCGTGAAGATAATCACATCTCTATGAGTGATTATTAACCATTGGGTCTAACCGGCATTCAATCGACCCTATTTACAAGACCCACTCTTATATTATTAAAAGTTATCATTCATAATATGCCTGCTGCCCCTTTAGAAGGCATGGCCTACAATCGATGAAAAATAAATAACATCTGCCAAAGAGTAGACAATGTTTGACCAAGACAAGAAGAAAGAACGGAACCTTTTGATACCCCTGAATTAAGCAGAAAAACGTAGGATGTGATCCCATCTATTAAAGAGAGATGTCATTACCGGGACCAAAAGCAATTTGTTTTGTTATGAATGCACTGTTCCACAAAGTAACGAACGCTTTAGAAATATCTAAAGCAAACACATTACTCTCCCCAAATCGGTGAATGAACCTACTCGGACGTTCCGAGAGTAACGCTAACAGGTATCCCGTAGCACAGCTTCTACACCTAGAAAACAGTATCAGTTGTGGCCACCGAATTTGTTGCCAATTTAATTCTGGCGGTTACGACAACTGTTTTCATATTAAATTATATATTTTATTGTAAAAGCCAATATCCAGTTGTACAATTTAATATTTATATTACAGATAAATATTATTACGTTCCAAAAAATTTTATTTAAAAAAAATTATTTTTAGATATTTCCGGTATCGAACCTGGGCAATCAGATTCATAGTTCACAGTCTTGCTTCCTGCACCACAACTTACTTTAATTTTCTTTGATATATCTGCCTATAAACTTTTGAATATTTTATTTTAATTAAAAAAATAATTTTTTAAATGTTTGCCTTTTCCGGGATTTGAACTCGGAAATTCGGAGTACTGAGCTATCTCTCTACCCATCACACCACCAACACTTATCAATTTTGATGGCTAATTTTTAATTTAAACAATTTGTAAGCAAAACAAATATTAGTATAAAATATCAATATCTATCATTAGTGTCTTCTATAATAAATACAATCCATTATTCGTTTGCTTCTACTGAAATCCTAATTAAATGATATATTTGATCAGAATAACCGTACATGTAGTTAACACTTTGGAATTTCGACAATTTTTAAATAAATTTGATAGATTGTACCATATTTCTAGTATATTCACTAAATAATGGTTGCTTCCACCGCACACAAATAATAAAGGAATTTTATTTTAAAAGATGATTGGAAATACCAATGATTGAATAATAGGATTGATTAATATTTTATTTTCCCATCTTTTAATTCACAATACAACATTTTTTCTGTATTAATAGATTTTAGATTATTCCAAATAAAATTAAATCCTTACAAATAAATGTTAATGGTTTTGATCGAATTGCAACCAATCTTTTCTCTGGGTGTATAAAAGCCACAGTGTCGATCGCTCAAAAGTGAATTCAACTCTAGATATTGGGACCTTGGATTACAGAGGCCGCCACTAGTATATGATCCCATATTCCAGTTCCCACTATCTTACCGCTAAAACCTATTGTGAATGAGCGTCTTTTGAAAGTTTGTGTCATTTTGTTGAAGCGTAAACAACAATACTAAATATTTTGGGAGTTCTTCTTCATTACTTTGATGAAGAAATGTGCATGCTTGATCTAAACAATCGTAGCGCTTTAAAAGTGGTGATTTTGTGCTCAAAGATCCTTGGCTTCGGCCGGGTCAACCCAAAAATTTGAAGACGAAAAATTTGAAAGATTATTCTATTTTGATGAATGCCAGAATCATTAGGCATAGGCCTAAATTTCATGGAGTTTATTCAAAAGCAAGGGAACAGGGGGCCATTCGAGTTCCACCCTTCGCAAGGCCAAATATTTATAGTATGAAACTTATGCTGGTGGGAAACAGCGCGTTGTGATCTACAACGAGCTGCTTAAACCGAATGAAGCAATCACGGAGCAACGCTATTGGACTAAACTCAACGTTGGAGCCGCAAACTAAAATGGGAAAGATGTATTAAAACGGGCAAAATACGAAAAAGGGGGACAAAGTGATTTTGCAGAATGTCGACGCTCGGCCACATGGCCATGCTTTCCATGACCTTTGAAAGTGCAGAGCATATTGCGATTGGGTGGTAATTTTCAGGTTTATTAGCCGCAACATTTTGGGTATTGGATGAACTAGGGTTACCTTCCAGCATAAGCAGAAGACACCTGCACGATACGAAAAGCAGCAAAGGTTTATGTATATTCTTAGAAACTGCGCCCATTAATTGAAGGCATAAGCAACGTTCGATTCAGGTATCTAAGGCCATATTCAATATTATTCAAACAGAATGAAAAATTTCAATTGAGTGAACGATATTGAAAGTACACAATTTCTTTATTCTTGCATTTTTTTTTTTTTTGTTCTTAGTATTTATATCATTTTATTCTTTACAAATTTTATACAATTCCATAATGTTTAGTTTTTTTTTTTCTTTGATGATTTTATAGTCAATGGAGCTTAAGGAAGTGTTGATGAATGTTTAAATATACTGAATAGTTTCCTTATTCGGCATCGTTTTCGTTTTTTCTTTTTCTTATAAATACTTATAAAGCTTTTTTTAGATAATATTAAAAGATATTATTAAAACACAAAAGTGCTGTTGCTAATGGTCTTTTGTAATAAGAAGTTGGGATGGCAAAATTATTGTAAATGGTTTTGATTGCTAATTTTACTATGTGTGTACTCTTTATAATTAAAGTACAAATATAATTATAAGAAGTAAAAAAAAACGCAAAGTAACTGCTGGATAATTAAAATTGTTTACTCTTTTAAAAGCCATCTTCCTATATACACTCACCAAAAAAAAGTAAGTAATTACGGGAAATTTCGCTGATTTGAGCCCAGAGGTATTTTTTGCTACTCTTAGCAACACATGTCTGCTGACGTGTAGTATAATGAAATATCTAGAAAAAACTAGTAGCCGCTACTAAATTTTATTAAAGTTTTTGTAAAGTGGAATATAAAATCGTTTTTCTAAAATCAGCAAAAAAAAAATACTATTAATATTAGTACAATGAAATTAGTATAAAAATTGTAAGTTTTAGTAAATTGCTGTAAACTCAATAAATCGTAAAATATAGAAAAATCAAATTTATTTATTTATTTATTTATTTTTTTATTTATTTATTTATTTATTTTTTTATTTATTTATTATATTATTTATTTATTTATTTATTTATTTATTTATTTATTTATTTATTTATTTATTTATTTATTTATTTATTTATTTATTTATTTACTTATTTATTTATTTATTTATTTATTTATTTATTTATTTATTTATTTATTTATTTATTTATTTATTTATTTATTTATTTATTTATTCCCAGCAAAAAATTGTGGAACCTGTTGCTATAGCTATCTGTTCTAGAACAGGTTCTCTGGTAACGAGGCACCGTTCTATTAATGGTTCCACTGAATCGGTGGCACTAAACATGTTGTAGAACGCGTTGTAGAACTAGTTCTTCAGAATTAGAACACATCGAGTTTAGAAACATAGCTCCAAAAACACGAAGTTAGGGGTAAAATAGATAGAAAATAGATATTTTTCCAAGTTCTTGTTAAGCTTTACGGAATCTATTCCTTTTTTAAAATTCCCATATAAAATTCACCCTTGGAACACCATATTCCAGAACAGGTTCCAAAGAACGGGTATATGTTCTACTTTTGCGTTAAAGAACCAGTTGCTTTTGGGACAAACTCAAACAAAAATCATTGATGATAGAACCTAAAGTAGAACAGGTTGCATGAAAGTACAAGTTGTTCTACAACCGGTTCTTTGCAGCCGATATTTTTGCTGGGTTTATTTATTGTACATAATGTAATATAAAGCTACATAGGCCAATAAATCATATTACAAAGCAAAATTCCTTAATAAAAAACTTAAATTTAAAAAAATAAAATTAATATATATATACACAATAAATTAAATATTAACTTTAATATAAAAATACTTATTGTAGTATTATTGGCTCCCCAGCCGTAATGAATGTTAATTTTACGGTTTTCATAAAAGTAGATTTAATGTCCCATTAACAACAACTTACATATATTAAATGAAAAACAAAATATATAAATATTTAATAAAAAATTTATCCAAGAATATTGCAAAGGTTCAGAGAATTATCACACTTTTTAAGGGTTTTTAACAATTTAGATTTAATTTCAAACCACATCACAAAAATGTTTTAAACGAAAAACGTTATTAGAGTGAGAGAAAATACGTAAAAAATGTAGCAATCTATTCCAACAGCGGGAAACCCTCACGAAAAATGATCGTTCAAACAATGAGATTATAAATCTGGGAATTAATAATTGTGGATTCCTACTTGAGTGAGTAAAAGTTAACACACGATATAAAGGAGCACATGTTTTCATAACTATATAAAAAAAAAATAGTAAAATGCACAAATTAACTTAATTATTTTAAGATAAACTTGTTAGATTTTAAAGCTGCTAATTCCTTTTAAAATTACCTTACGAATTCGAATATACAAATTTGTATTTTTTATGGATCAACATTTTTTTATGTAAATTATGTATTTATAATTTGATCTATTTGTTTTAATTATAAATTTTTAAATTTTATTAGGCTCGAGATCATAATTTAATGTGACTTACGAATAGTAAACACTTTTTTTTATAATATTTAATGGAAAAAATTGTGAGGATTATCGTTAGAGGGAGTGCATACTTTCGACCTGAGCGACTAGGATATCGTCAGCCTCCTTATGAACCACCCAACCCAAAAAAAACTCATGATTTTGAACGGGCTTATACATCACACACTCTAAGGAAAATTACTATGCGAAATTCATTTTCACAGTTATTAAATAATTACGCGTACAAATGAACATTTTTCCACCTATTTATAGATTTATCCTTGGCAACCATCTTCGATTATCGAAGAACAAATTGAAAAGGTTGCCATTCCAACTGTTAATGTTTCCATTTCTGGGAACGAAAAGAGAATTTGGCCTACTAAAAAAACCTTGTGTTCACTATTCGTTAGTAACATTAATTATGATCTCGATCCTGACAAAATTTAAAAATTACATTTTTTAATTATTTTTCTTTCAAAAAATATTTTGATTGAAAAAAATTTAAAAGGCTTAAAAAATAGTTAAAACATGAAAGAATTTATCATTTTGTTTAAATTTTCTAATTTTTTTGAAAAATATTTTTAGTAAAGTTTTTGGATCTTAAGGTCAAATGTTAATTATTTTAATTTGTAAAATAATTTCTGAAGTTAGCAACAAAAATTTTTTAATATTCTGTAATTTGTAAAATGTAATAAGCAAAAATATTTACTAATTATTAAATATTTTAAACTTCTATTTAACTTTTTAGAGTTTTATAAATAAAATTATTATTTTTCAATATTTCGCTTGTGTAGTATCTTGAGGAAATAATAATAATAATTATGGTGTAGCGAAATATTGAAAAATAAATAAAAATATTTTTATTTATAAAAAAACAACCTTAAGCTAACAAACTTTAAGAAGTTAGAAGCTAAATAATATTTTTTTACTAAAGATCAGTAAAAAGGAAATGACAACTGTTTACGAAATGTTCTATTAAATTTTTTTCTGAGTGTAAAAACTTTTGCGTTATACAGTGGTCTCCAACCATACGCCATAAGTAAAACAATAAACTAAGACAATATTACTAGTAATATTAAGATTTTATTTTGTTTCACATTAACAAAATAAACATTTCGTTCAAAAGCAAATTACTTTCAAATACACATATGTATATACGCTTGTGAACAAAAATTGTGCAAAGAGAATTCGGAATTTGTATTATAAAAAATCGAATTTATCAAAACACGCCTATAAAATAAGATCCTTTCAATAGTTTAAAGAAAATTTTCATAATCTTGAACTAATCTAAAAACCTTGAACTAATCTAAAAATTTTACTATGAAACTACACACACGGTACGGTTCAGCATAGTTATTGTAGTAAATTATAATCGATACAATCAATATTAGCAATGAAATATTGTTTAACTGGATCGCACAACTCAATTTGCCATTTCTGATTGCTTTTACAAAAAGGCAATCTAAAAATATAGGCATGTACACAGTATTTTGTAGTTTAATAGAAAAGTTTTAAATTCAGTTAAATATAAAAGATCATACATTTATTTTGCAAGGAAATGTCTATTTCAAAAGTTTTATGCATTTGTTCAAAATAATTTACTGTTATTTACCGATTTTTTCAGTTTCATTTATTTTTTTATTAAAAAAATTATACTCACAAAACGGGAATTTGTGGTTTATTTATTAATTAAAAATTTACAATAATTACAAATTTAAATTTTGTTAGAAAAAAGAAAAATTGAATATTAAATTTTTTTTTATTATTTATTTATTTATTTTATTTATTAATCATATAATTACAAATTATATGTTAATACCCTAGCCGAGCACTAGCAACAAAGGCCTTCGGCTCGTTGTAGCGAAAACAGACCAGAGCCTCTGGTGGGAATTGAACCCACGACCCCCGCACTGATAAGCTAGCACGCTACCAACTAGCCTACCGGGGCGCTCAACTTTTTTTTATACCCTTCACCATAGGTGGAATGGTATATATAAGTTTGTCATTTCATTTGTAATTTCTACAATATTGATCTTAGGCCCTATAAAGTATATATATTCTGGGTCCTTATGAAGAGCGAAGTTGATTAAACGATATCCGTTTGTCCGTCTGTCCGTCCGACCGTCTGTCCGTCTGTGTGTTGAAATGGGTTTTCCGAAGAACCCAGACATGATAAGGACTTGATTGTTTTTTATTTCTGTTAGATGTGATCCATTTCTGTTTGCTATTAAAAATTAGACAGATGGTTAATAAATGGCTGAGATATTACCAAAAAACCAGGACTACCTCTAATTTTTTCGGTAAAATCCCTTTGTTAAATATGTATGTAGAATTTTACGCTTAACAAACACATCCATGTGTTAAAATTCTTTTCTTTCATCTCCACCTTTTATACACAAACAACACAAATACAAAGATTTGTCATTTAAATAAAAACTAAACAAATCTCTAATTAACGAAGACTTTTATATATGTACCTCTATTGACGATAATTTTGTGTTAGCTTCAATAGCTCAGTTGTCTAGACGCTATGTCACAAATACTTTTTTTCTCTAAGGCCGCGGGTTTGAATCCCGGTCAATTGACTTTTTCTTTGTACATTTTTTTTTATTATTTTCTTAGGACTTTTTTTTTTTTTTTATTTGTGGTTTTTTTTAGCATTTAATAATTAATTTATATAAAATTTTATATTAATAGTTAAATAATCCATAAATAGGCTAAAAACATCAAAATTTTTATAAAAACCCTTTGATACAAACAAAATACAAACGTTTTTATACCTTTCACCACAGGTAGAAGGGCCGCGGGTTCGAATCCCGGTCAATTCACTTTTTTTTGTACATTTTTTTTTTATTTTCTTAAGATTTTTTTTGTTTATTTTTTTTTTTTAACATTTAATAATTAATTTATATAAAATTTTATATTAATAATTAAATAATCCATAAATGGGCTCAAAACATCAAAATTTTTATAAAAACCCTCTGATACAAACAATATACAAACGGTTTTATTTCTATTTTTTGCTCCGATTTAAAAGAATTTATAAAAAGATTTTTAAACCATTTTATTTCTCATATATTAAGAAAATTTTATACATAATTTCCCTTTGAGTGCAACTATTTTAGGTCATAACTTATAATAATTCATAAAAAAAAAATTATAAACTATTTTCCTTCAAATTTTTAAAATTAAGCTAAAGAAATTAAAAATTTTTTTGATAAAAAAGCGAAATAAAATCCCAAATGCAAATTTGCCAGCTAAATCAATCGTTTTTGTAGAAATAAAACACATGCAGTTCTAGTGATTTCTTTTAACGATTTGTTGAAATTCGTTTCTTTCATCTCTTCACCTTTTATACATAAACTATTCTAGAGCTATAATATGACCTATGGATACGTCTTATATAGCAAAAGATCGAAAATCTTTAGTATAACATATTTGCTGAAAAACTCGGAAATATCGGTTCAGATACAAAAAAGTTATGCCCAAAACATAAATTTTTTTTAAATACCTATTTTCTGGAACCATAAATCTTCCCGAGTCCAAGTTTTATCACTAAACTAAATGGTTAATTTCCTCTTAAAGGCGTCCGTATATAAATTTGTCCATTCCATATATGTCCATATATAAACTTCAGTTTTTTTCCAACCATGGTGAAGGGTGTATAAGATTCGGCATAGCCGAATTTAGCCGCTCTTACTTGTTTTTTATTTAAATTGTTTGTTTATAAACAAAATTATAACAATTCGAATTACAAGATCTTCATAAACATACACGCAAAATATGTTTATATACTGTGTGCAGATTAAAAAAGAAAACAGAAACCCGAAAAAATTTAAAAAAAATAAATAAAACAGTTATATTTTAAGGAATTGGTGGTCAAATTTTAATATATATTTTAAACTCGTCTACTGATGTGTCAGTTGTTTAAACTGAGTTTAAAAATAAATAACAAAACCAGTTGATTTAAATGAAAAGTAAGAAGTAGTAGGATTTTAAATGAGATATCATTTCTTTTAAATATTATTTCTGGTTATTTTAGCTTACGAACTATTGTAAGTGTGTCAGCCGATATGTCTTAAGTTAATATTAGAGATTGATAAACATAGCTGGAGTTCGTAAGTGAACGTGGGGCCAGTTTTTATTAAATTTCTCCTTAAAATATGGGAGTGAAATAAGAGATATTTACAATTAACATTATAAGAATTATACAATATTGATATTACGATTTGGGCCATAAATTAAGGGTCGGGAATAAAATAATGTAAAATTACCTCAACATAAGTCAAGAGACAGATGTTTTACCAACTGCAAGCTGAATGCCCCAAAATTCAGAAATTTTACCTTACTTCCGATATTGAGAATTTTTAAAAAATTCCATTTTTAATCCTAGTGGGTAAGTGCCCTGCGAGAAAAGGACCTATCCCAGGACATGTCACATGACCGGTTCATTGTGATAGGGAGAAGTCACGCGATCGGTTTTTATATGAAAAGACCGGACACTTTAACATGGGCTTGTCCTAGGAGGGGATCAATTGCCCTATGTGATATGTAACAGGAATGGTCTAAAAGAACATATCACGCAACTAACCCCAAAGAACATATCAAAGAATTAACGCAAAAGAACATATCATGACTTTTAAAACGGTCACGTGGTAGGTACTTTAGGAATCGGCCCTCTTTTCACCTATCTCGTGATGTGTATTTTCGGAACCAGTACAGTTTTCACCTATTACGGGATAGGTCCCAATTCCCAACTAATCCTTTTTTCACGCCGGGTGGCTAAAGTTTTGTTTCCACCTGCCTTTATATATAACCCGCCTAATATATTAGATTGTTTAAATTTGTAATTATAAAACATTTTTAAATATTTTTCACAATTAGTCGTTATCTCTTGGATGTTGTCAAAAGACACATTTTAGAGAAAAAAATTTTATATAATTAAAAAGAATTGTGGAGCTATATTTTTTTATTCCTTTATGCAATTGCAATTCATACATTAATCACATAATATTCTCTCTGCTTCAAAAGCGGCATTCTTGACCGACAAAAGAAAATGTTCTTTCTTGTTTGTGTGCCTGCCTTTGATGTTAGTATTTCATTGTTGATTTATTTTTTATAACCCACTTAAGCTTGTGTCTGATAATTAAAATCCTTTTTGCTTCACCTTTAAAGATTAATTATTATTTTTTTTTTTTCTTTCTTGGATATCAAAAATCCCTGACTTTAAGTTATGAAAATTTAACAAATGTTGGACAAAAACTTTTAAACTACCTCATAAAAATCAATAAATTTAACCCAAATTAAAACTTTTCCTTAATAAACAAATATCCATCAAAGTAAATATATATTTCTGAAGCTATAATTAAAAGGAAAACGAAAAGAAAAACTTTTAAACAATATTGTTTAAAATGAAAATAAAAATTGCAATATTTGTGTAGGATAAATAATGAACAAAAGGATTTTTGCTAAATAATCCAGTCTAGAGAAAATGTTAAAGTAAATAAAATCAAAAGAATAAACAACAAAATATATATACACTAAAAATGGAAATATGTTGTATATAGTTTTTCTAGCAACAGTTACAGTGGAGTATTAAGTTTAAATAAAGTTTCCCATGGTAAAGGTTTTTTGGAAAAAATTTAAGGCATCGAGAATATCCTTTGACATTTTTCTCAAAATGCTATAAAAAAAAAACATATTTTTTAACTTTTCTTACATCTCTTATACCCACTATCTATGTACAACAACTCTAAAATATAAATACTATAAAAATACATGATGCTGTCTGGTTGTCTTTCGCAATGGCTAGAAAGCTGTCCCATGAACAATCAGGTGTCCCCTTAAAAATAAATAAATGAAGTAAAACTTTCCAAACGATGAATTCAATCGTATTTGAATACAGTGTGGCGCAAAAATAACCTTCCGATGTTTTTTGGCTGTAATTAAAAAAAAAAAATTAAAATCTTTGATTCTTCTTGTGGATTATTTTTATTTGGTCTTTTAATTTTTTTTAATATCAAAGCGAGAATATGATGTCATGTAAATGGCCGCCGCCACAGTTGATTGTCATTTGAGCCCTTTTTATAGCATTTTCCATCACTTTGGCCAAAACTTCCGGCGATAGGTCCTCACATTCTTGACGGATATTGGCCCGCGACGTCTTCGAAGAAAAAAGGTCCGATGACTCCTCCAGCGAAAACAGCACACCATACATTAACTTTGAGCGGGTGTAATGGCTCTTCGTGGGTTACACGCGGATTTTCAGTGCCCCAGAAGCCTAAATTTTGCTTATTTACGTACCCGCTAAGATGGAAATAGGCCTCATCACTCATGATTATTTTTGATGAAAAATCATCTTCATTATTGCTCAAATAAATAGTCACCAATATTCCGCGTTCTGGCGCAGTGTAGCGTAACATTGTTTATTAACGTGTATTTCGCATGTGTTTACTACACAAATGTCAAAACAGAACTGACATTAGGGGCCAATCGCAAAATTTATAGCATTTTCTGATAGGAGGATTACTTTTGCGCCACCTTGTATAGAAATAATAATATTAAACTTTTGGGTCACCCCACAATTTCAGAGAATTCTCTTTCACGAGACATCCTAATGGGCATATTTTTACTAAAAGCAGTTGTTTGAACAGTAGTCTAGAAAATCCTTAATACAATTAAAAAATTATTGAAAAATAAAAACCAAAATTTGTTTTAACTTTAGACCAAATTAAGGGCTCTACTGCGCTAAATCGAATTCCTTTTTCATTACATTTGTAGGGTATTGCTAGATTTCGTTTTAATACAGAATTTGTAATAAAATTTTTAATCAAAACTACTGTTCTACATATTATTGTATAAAAATGAGTACAACTAAAAGTTAAATAATGTACTTGTTAGTTAGAAAAACACAAATCTAGGAGTAACTACAGGGGTGTGCATGACAAACTGGAAGAAATATATATCTGTGTAGCATACAAAAATATTGTACTATTACAAAAGAAGTTTTCTACAGTCATTAAACCACACTCATTCATTATAGAGCTCATACAAGGTATACCTTATGTAGTGCATATCAAATTCTATATAGTAGAATAGCGACATAATTGGGAATTTTTCATTACCATTGAAATACATAATTAAGATCTTAACTGATTTTTTTTAATTCTAAGAAAAAAAATCAACAAAATTACCTTTTAGGCAAAGAGTGCAAAGTTAAAATGCTATATTAATGAAATGACCTAAAAATGCCATTGAAGCAAATATCGGAAAGATACACCAAAATACTGAGAGAGTGAGCATTTTGTTACCCTTGAATGCTGAAATTTTTCTTCATTTCAAATATTTTCGAAAAGCAGTTATTTTTTTTATTATTTTACAATTGATGAGTTATGAATTTTTAATAAAATTTAATATCATTGTTATTGATAGTAAATGTAAAAATTTTAATGAAAATAATTTTATTACAGTTGATAACAATGAAATCATCAATCAATTAGTCCACTTAATTAGTTAGTCCCATTTATGAATAAAGAACTACAAGAAGAAGCACGAATAGGAGGACAAAGGATGAATATAGGATTTAAATGTTATTGCCACTGCAATTGCTGTTAAAACTGTTCATGACGATGGTGATGATGACGGCTACGACGACAACTACGGCAAGTACAATAATAGTGTGTAGTTTTGCCTCTCCTGCAATTGCTTGTGTTATTACCAGCGCAGCGACTTTCATGCAGTAAAAACTATAGAGCAATATCTAACTACATATATGCAAATATATAAAGTCCATATAAAACTAATTTTGAATTTTTTTAAGTACAAAAATTAGCATAAAAAAGTTTAAACTTATAAAAACATTTGACAATTTTTAAAATCTTGTGTATTACGTGATTTAAAACTAAAATAAAACTGAAGTATAGTTACTCTTTAGACTTACACCTAAGCAGGAAAGTAGTCTTATTGTGTGTGAGAAAATAATCATTAAAACGAAAAAATATGTAATACAAGGCAAATTGTGCAAAAATATGCTGTAAAAAACATTAAATATGCAAAAAAAAAATAAAAAAATATGGACTTAAATGGCAAATATGCATTTATAACAACATATATAAAAATCGTTGCCATTTTGTTGCAAGTTTTTTTATTCGGAAAAGTATTAGTTCAAAATTCAAATTTAGGCTTCTAACAGCAAACATACATTTGCATGAAAGTCGATGCCCTGATTATTACTTTCACTGGAAATGCAATTACTTTTTCGTTAGTTAAAAACCAACTAAAGCTTAATGCTTATTTAGTGTAATAGTTAAGCTTTAACTTACATCAATTGTCTAAAAGATGCAGATTTATTATATTTTTTTGTAAAGGATTGCATATATTTATATACAATACACCTTGTTATCAGGAAGGATTTGGGGATATGCGATTAATCAGTTAACTGAAAATCTATTTAATTTGAATTTAGAAAAAATAATAAAAACTCAAAAATTAGACAGATTTGTACTAAGCATTGGCCAACAATTTCTATAACCTTTGACCATTGGCTGCTATTAAATTTTATATATTCAGCATTAAATTCGAATAATACGATATAACATTATTTAAACATAAATTATTTATTTATTTTTATATTTGATTAATAAAACGCCGTACGATTGTTCGATTTGTCTCAAGCTTTCACATTGTTATTTTTAGACTATAAGGCCCGGTCGTCGTATAACTTCAGACAAAAATCTCATAAATGCCCCATCAGAAATTATTAGTGATATAAAAAATCAAGTACAAATTAGAGATTAGTGAAGAAGAATTTCCCAGTCCGCCTAATAAACCTAAGAATATCATGTAGGAGTAGTTTAAGAACAGATTCAATAAACAAGACGTCACTACCAGAAATGATTTGTCTGGTTTTGGAGAAATGTTCTGTTGTGTTCTCATAAACCATACAGGGTATCATTTTATGCAAAGGAATTCGAAATTTAAAATCCATATGGTAGGTAATTCATAGGTAGGCTCAGCCTGTGTATGAAGATCCAGGGATAACATGTCAAACATAACATAAAGTGGGTACGCTCTTGATATGGTGGTGTGATATGGATCTGATGGACGGCAACAAATTGTTCCTAGTGACCTACTAGACTCCAAACCTCAAACATTATCCGCATAGGCCTGGATGTGTACACCCATAGCCTAAATTTTCACCAAAAGTGAGTCGACTCAGAAACACCACAGCAGTGGGGAGAGTACATCCCCTTGAGAGGATTCTCTACTGAGTTTAACTGTGACCTTTGTGCCCCACTCGTCACCAGCCCTTTTTTAGATAACAAAAAGTGGATCCATTTTACCAGAACTAGGTTCACACTGTGAGCGTCAGCCGAAAACATCATCGAGTAAAAAAGTCTTTGACAAAACCCTCCTCAATTTAAAAAAAATATCTAGACAAAAAGGAATACACTCCTTTTTGTCCAGACACTTTTGGATGTTGAAGTCAAAGCAATGAACAGCAGACTCACAGGATGTTCCACTTTGATTCGCATGTTGATACCACTTAAGAGAGTTTTTTCCACTATTCGTTCGATAATTTTCAATAGAAAGCATGTTAAACTAATTAATCTAAAACTCTTTTCCAAAGCATAATCTTACCTTCCAGGTTTTCAAAATGAAAACCACTTTGTCATCAAAGCTGGTCAAAATTATTATATTAAAGAAACCTATATATCATCCAAATATGTCTATATTTACGAACACTAGTTTTATTGAAAGCTTTCCATGGAGGCTCGGATGATCGGTCAAACAGGTCGATATTTTTGCTAGCTACAAAACTTCAACGCAAACTCATTATATGCTGACCACGTAGTAATGTAGAGTAAAACTGACGCATCCCCTTCTTGCGACTTCGGTAAGCCAAAGCTTTATTGTAAAGAAACCCTGCTATGGAAAATACCTGACGCTTTTACTAGTCGAGGTAAAATGCAGACGAATTGCATAGAAACTTAAAACAACGTAAAACAAGTACTAAGGTGAGGAGGCCTGAGGATCTATTCATTCTAACTCTTGGAGGGATCTGACGTAGGCACTTATCCCGATAGTGGTAAAAGAAACATTGGCCATAAAAAAAAGCTGGCGCAGAAGAGACACTTCTCTGAATAAAAATATGAAACTATTTATAGGCACTTCCCTTATTATCACTTAGGAAAATTTAATGTGGGCACATCACTGCAGTTTTAATCGATCAATACGTCACATATAGCGTATTTGAGCTTCTGTTCACCAAATTCAATATAAGCAAGTTTCAGCTTCAACACACCAAAAACCACAAAAAACACATAATTTACAAAGTGTTGAAAAGATTAGAAAACTTACCGTGAGAGGGAACTAGTGGAGTGTAACTCTATCTTGATAGTTTTTGAATGCACAGTAAAAACATTCATTGTAAAAACAAAATTCTTGGTCAAATAAATATTTTGGTTGCAGCAACCAAATCATTTGATTATCACAAGAATGGTTTCACCATTCGGATGGCAAGAAATTCGATTGACGAAATGAATCTATTTTCTCTGTGTGCGAATTTGCGTTAGACTTAATTAAAATAATTTATTTGAATTTAATTATTATAAGAAAATATCAATTTATGTATGTACCCAGGTGAAAATGTTCATACATGGTAATATATGGCCCCATATATGGGTTCATATATTATTCCATATATGGTCGGATCCGTAATTTGAGGGTATATGGCCGTATATGCTCATATATGGACATATATGAATGATCATATATGAGTACTTTCCCTATATGGCCGTAAAATAATGTGTTCTATTTTCCACAAAAATATTGTTTTTTTTATTTAAATTAAGTGTTAATATTATACATTTTGAAGAAACTAAGGAATTTTTAAAGTATTTGAAGGTATTTTCTTGAATTCCAAAGTGAATAACATACCTTTCTCTTAAATATACGGCTTAATATATGAAGGTTTATTTAAAAAAAGTTTCCCAGGATATGACAGTTTTTCTAAAAAAATTGTATCTCGGAGTCAAAATGGATTAATAAAATAAAGAAAATCACGTCAACATTAAAAGTTTTATTAGAAAATTCTTCGTTGAATCTGATGGGTTATCAAAATGAAAATGTCTCAGAATCTAATAGTTTGGCGTGGACTCAAACTTGTTTCTTAAGAAAACCGTATGCATTTTCATTGAAACTTTTAGATTCTATATCAATTTATAGGATTCCAGCAATTTATTGCTTTCCTTTAGAATCTGGGGGCTTATATTAAGGGAAATAATATAAAAGGTGTGAGGCTTTATAACAATTTTTAAATTTCAGGAACGACATCATTTGGCACCAGCAGGAAAATAACATTTATTTAATGCCCATTTTTAAGGGAATAAGGCTATCTTGAGATTACAAAGAAAACTCCTGTATTATTCTTCAAGTACCATTTTTAATAAATTATACCTTTTTGATGAATTTTGAAATGTCCTTAAAGATGATAGTTATTCCCATCTAAATTACAATTTTATTATCGTTATTTTGTTAAAATTTTCCTTTTTCCAATATTTGGTTTCCTCTTAATTTTTTTGTATATTAATTATAAGTTTTATTTTGACATTTTAAAAGATAATCGATTCCTTGGCTGAAATACTATTTTTGTTGTATCAGTGACAACTAGTTTTTTACATGTGATCGAATTTTTATTAAATGACGTTTATACAATCAACCTTCTTATAGTGAAAATGATTGGTTATATTAAATTTTAAATAAAAAATATTTCTAAGTTCAAAGCGTTTATATTTATAATCAACAAATAGGTTCTGAAAAATTTAACATATTTTATAAATGGTTGCAACCGTGATGACATACAAAAAAATTATTTATTTTTTAAATTTATTTTGGGTAATCACTATTTTTCGAAAATGGACTATTTATTTGTTATGGACATTGCTATTTTATATTAAAGATGTTTAATGTGCTATAATTATATTTACTAAGTATTTGTTATCGATGTTGGATCAAAGAAAATGATTTTTATTGCGATTCATTGAAATCCAACTAATATTATCCCTGTTTAAAGTATTAAAAGTACTAAGTTTAATTAAGATTAATTAACAAAAACACACTTTTAGTTAGCAATCGTGCATGGTCAAAGTTTTATTTTCGGTTACGCGTTACTCCGGTGGAGGCGTATATTAGAAAAGACTGAAAATTACTAAAATTCTTATGTTCACACCAATTTTCGCTTAAGAATTAGAACTGGGTATAACAAGGGTATAAAGTCGAACAAGGGTATAAAGTCAAAAAATAACTTTTGCCTTCATATATGATCATATCTGATAAAAAAGAAAACATATTGCCCATATATGGAATAATATATGTATTCATATTTAAAAATATATGGCATATACGAATCAATATATGAACCAATACTTGTAATATATTATCATATATTGCCATATATGGAATCATAAATTACCATATATGAACTTTTACTTTAAATATATTTGCCCATATATGCTTACATAAATGACAAATATGTTCATATATGCTCATACATGACACCATATATGACGATATATGAACATTTTCACCTGGGTATATAAAAAAATTTGTGTGGCAAAAACGAGTTGGCGAGTTTAGCCCTTATTTTACACTGTCCAACAGCATTTTTGGAACAGAATAGCGACCCTATAATTCTGAAAGGGTATGTTAAGTAGATCATTTTTGTAGAACAAACTTATGGTCCAGCATGTCTGAGTATTTTTTTACAGTGGGTTCAAAGTTTTTATTTTTCGGTCGAAGGGAGCATTATACTATATGAAAAAAATGCTGTAAGTTAATGTCTGAGAGAATTCTTATGGTCAGAGTTGTATTGTGGAATTGTATGAGGATTATTTTTGTGAAGATCTTAACCCTCTAACTGGCCTCTTTCGAGAAAATCAAAAAATATCCTTTAAAAAGGACATTTAAGGATTAAAATATTCTACGAAAATGTTTGCCGGAAAATTTCAGTAGGGGTCACCAAAGACACCAATTATTGCAGAATTATGGGGTCGCTATGCTGTTCCATTCAAAAAGTCTTAATTTGTTGGACAGTGTTATTAGCATAAAATACTGGCAATTCTTTAAAAAAATCTGGAAACCTTAAAAGAGTTTTTTATATTTTTTTAAAATAAATTTCAATAAATTCATTTCAATATATCAATATGTGAACTCAAAATCTAAGACGTGTATATCCTGGCTTATTAATAAAAACTGTTAGCATGATTTTTTACTTAATTATTTACAACAAATTTATAAAAACTCTGATTTACATCAACATAATTTTGTGAGCTAGTATAATATAATTTCTTAATTAATATTAAATTCATCATCTAGAAAGAAAAAATAATTACTACACAAAATAGTAAAAAAAGTAGCGAAAACAGTAATAAGATCAACATGCATCACATGAATCACAATGTGAAGTTACATTAACACATTTCCAAAAGAGCCACCTGGTTATTTTGAAAATGCAATACACACTTCGTATGTTTGTATTTTCTGTATACCAAATATATAACATAATGTTAACTATCTATAAAACTATTACACCAACCGGCGTAGTTGGTCGTTGATTTAGTCGTTAACGTGTAACATTATGAAATGTGAAAAGCCGCTCAAACACTTACAGCCACTTAAGTGGTTCTATTTCACAAAGTAGCAAAAAGAAGAAGACGATGATGATGATGATGATGCCATTAGTTTTTTTTTTCTAGCTGCCTTCTCCGTCGTTTTCAACGGATGCAGTATTAGAAAGTGCATATTTGTCTGGGTGTAATGTAGCACATTGTAACAAAAACAAAAATGCCTTGCAGTATAAAATTAATTGCTAAGATATTATTATATATAGTATAGGTATTATAAAAGAGATACATAGCATAGTTATGACTATGAGAACGAAGAAGTAGTACTAGAACGAAGAAGTGGTTAAAGAAGATGATAAAAAGTAAATATTTAATAAGTGAAATTCTAATGAAATTTCTTTTATATTTAAATTGAAAAATGTAGCAAAATTAATAGCATGATATTTAAGTTTGTTATAATTATTTTAGATTTGAGAAACAATTTATAAGATTTACTTAGAAAAACAAAACAAATTTGCTCCTAAAAGATGCAATTATTTTTAAATTGTCAAATTGATTAAATTAACGTTTAGCTTGAATATTTAAGTTAATTAATTAATATTCTAAAATTTATCCAGTTCAACTTCTTCAAAAGATTGAAATATTTTTTCTTTTTATCTAGCACTCACGGGTTGCTTCCTAAGTTAGTTTAGGTTAAAAGTGTGGAATCAGAAGGGAATATACTTTACACAACCCACTCATTTCCAAAAACAGAAGAAGGAAAAGGCATTTAGTCTTATTAAAACCTTTTCTCATTATAAGTTTTAAAGAAAACTTTCGCAGGTAGACGATTCCATTGAAAACCCTATCTATTGGACTATACCCTACGAACGGAGGAATTTAAATTAATAAAAAAGTATAAGGAACAGAATTTAAGGCCTTGGCATAAGTTCTCATA